>JAARMF010000189.1:25208-43577 GCA_022844705.1 Toxascaris leonina | reverse complement strand
CGGGGGGGGGGGGAACGTGACGTTATGGGAGTTTTTTTTAAGTTTATTTACAGCACATTCACTCTGTTGATATATTTGGTTGATTTCAGCGAGGAACGTGAGAAGCAGATGCAGCTGATGGCAGCTCAGATGCAGCTTCTTGAGGTCACGCAAAAGATGGACACCATCTTGAGTCAGCCGGTATGGTCCCCAGTATTCAAAAATTGCGAAGGCTTTCTGGAAATTTCAATGTCCCTCTTCGTAAATGCAGGGAAGGGTTTGTGCTTATAAGTCCTTGTTTATGTGTGTGTGCATTGTTCAAGAACGAACGTCGCGTGTTTGTTGGGTGTGACTTCCCACTGTGCATTTGGGATGGAACATGTTGGGGTGAAACGGTCCTCGAGTAGAAACGTTCACTGGCATTTACTGTCGACAAGAGAGGGCAGTTGTCAACATTGCACTGTTAGCATTTTGCTATCGAAAAGCACTTTTAGCATATATTTTACAATCTTCTTGGGCATGAACGGTCGGATGCTGATGGTCTGACCATACAAGCACTAAAGAAGATTATCATACTTCGCTGTTTTCATACGCTACAGTAACTAAGTCAGATTGATTGCAAAGGAAATGCTAATAAACAGATGTGAGGCAATAAAATCTTTTAACCGAGGAGTACCTGAATTGTCTATAGCATTTAAAGGAATTAGAAAGAAGTGATAGAGGTAATATGAATGGAAATGGAGCATGGAGTAGCCAGAAACGGAAGGAAGGTAGGGAGAGACAAAATGTTCTTGAAACGTACCACAGCCTAGTTCGATGGGAATGAGCATTTCTAAAATTTCCATCTTGCAAACTTGCGCTGCTTTATTTATTTGTTTATTTATTTATTCGTTCGACGTCCGAAGTGAAAAAAACATACAAAAATGTGTGAGCATCAACATCAAGAAGGAGCCAATGTTCGTAAAGGCATAATTTAGGCGGTTGTGGATCGAAACGATTCAGCCACAGTTTAAAGGCTGGAGGTGGATGCATTAACGGCATGGGGATTTGTAGGTGACATATTTTATTTGGACCATAATCCGAAGCTGCTTACTCAGAATACAGTTAACTGTGAATTTTGTCAAGATAGAAGTAGAGCCTATTGTTCGCAAATGAATAGCTCATAATAAGGGTTGTCCTCCAGAAACAAGTGGCTGAAGGTGTCGAAGGTGATTGTTGCAGCGGATTCTCGGTGGTTCTTGCGCCAGTGTGCCAGCGTTGGATGATCAGCTTTCACCTCCGTCCGACTCCCAGCTCGCTCTTCCGTTACCAACGCCCTCGCTTCGGCTTCCCAGTCTTCCGAATTCACCGGTTCCTGATGCAAAAAATTCTGTCATTGATCAGCTTCACTTGCGTTCATGTGATCATCAGCAGATTCCTCCTCAACCAGTTGAGAACAGCGTGCTGCGGATGCCACATAATACCACTGCCTCTTTTTTACCACCGCCTGGATTCGTCCAACTTCCTTGCGACCATCCGGCCTCGTACAGTATTATTTCGTCGAACCAATCTGCCCAAGGTCCGCTATTCTCAGCTTCAGCAGAGGTTTCATCCCAACCACCTTCCATGAAGTATCATCCTTCGGTTCAACACCCAAACGTGAACTCCGTTTCGGAGGTGATGGGCGCGGCGCTGATGCATTCGCAACCGTCTCCTGTTCAGCATGCAGGATCACAACCACTGATAGTAGATAATGCGATCGGACAAGCAGGACAACATTCGTTGCATCTGCCGCCATTGCAAAATCCGAACGTGTTGCCACATTTTTGCGCATCGCAATCTCACATACAACTGGCGCAGCAGAGCGTTGCGATGCGAGCTGGATGGAATCCGTCGTCGGCTGCAAGTTCGTTTGGAAATCCTTTAAGGGTGTCCATGTTGCACCGGCTGCCCTATACAGTGCAGCAGTCATGCGGTGGCTTGCAGTCGCCTATTGCAGCAAATACGTTGTTTCCAGTGGACTCACTGCAGACGGCTTCTGCAACAGCATATCAATCTTCGTACTGTATGCCACGTGTGAGCGTACCAATGCCGAGCTCTCTTCCGGATGAAAGGCTTTATCCTCCACAGCATTCTTCTATGTAAGCTTGTTTATTTCTCCTGGTTTCATGTATTCATTGGCAGAAGCTGTGCTATCTGCAGTTCGAACTTATGGGTGCAGGACTTCCAGCCTATTGGGTGAAAATACTGCGCTTAGCAAATACCGGATTGTGCTATTCTTAGGCGTTTTTGTTCGGTTCCCATAAGGTCCGACCATAAGGTTCCCATCAAAATTGATTCTCAAATCAGCTTTTTTTTATCGGTTTTGTTATCGAGCAAACCATGAGCTTTTCCGCCTGAATATCTGCATTATGTTTTTTGAGGTGTTTTGTGACCATCATAGAGCACTGAACTAGAAAACGAAGAGTAAGAGGCATCAAAGTCTCAGCTTGTTCATAATGTTATTCGTTCACCGAGCATACGTTCGGGATTGAGCTGTCAGGTCCAATTTTTATGCAATTTTCGCTTATTTTCCGGAAAATAAAGAAGATAGATAAGTTAATACCGACTTTGAGTGATTCAGATTTCTAGTTCGCATTAGGATAAGTATTCTTGTGTGTCTCGTTGTTCTTTCAAGAATGTTTATTTTTGCTGTTTCTGTTAGAAGTGACGTTAATTTAAGTGTCACGTACGCTGTCCTCAAGAAATAAATGACCATATTGAATGCTTGGTTTGTTTTTGTTTGAAGAACCGCTTATCATTGTTAGTGGAGAGGCGCGGCTTTAACTGTTTGAAGCTCGCAAACGAAGTGTTTTTCCAAAGGAAAACTCTTGGAAGGCTGAAGGCAGCGGAAGGGAGGCAGGAAAGTATTCTTGAGTTGAACGATGCATACAGTATGGCTGCTGCGACGAATGCCAAAAGGGAAATGTTATCTGATATATAAATAACAGATTGAGTGCTCTAGGTTTTTCATCGTTGCGTAACGAGTCATTTGGTAGTCTCGGATTCCCCTCACTTACATGGAGCGCCTCTGCAGTAAGGACAGACTTTTCTGGAATAGAAACAGTTTGCTGATTTTATGCGAATTGGTCAGCTGGAGGATTGTGTTTTGCTGACAGCGGCGATTTCGTTGCAAATACTGCTTTGAAGGTTGACGATCGAAATGCAAGAGCAAGCTTATCGCGCCGCAGACGCCTGTCGAGCGAATGGAAGTACGCTTGATGGTGCAGATGGTGGAATGTTTTATTCGAGAACTCAGCTTGATGCGCTTGGCAAAACGGTTACTTTTGCGTCGTTTTCTCTACCTTATGTATAAAAATCTCAGGTATTTAAAGCTCTCTTTGCAGTTTGCACCACACGTGGTCAGGATAATGTTTCGCGAAAGTGGGTAAGAGATCTGCGGGTACCCTTTAGAAGACGCATTGGGGAACAGATCATCAGAAAATATCTATTTCGTTCATTTCAGGCTTCCGTTAATGCGACTGAACTGCAGCAAACCATCGAAGATCTGAAAGCACAGATTGTGCGTCTCCGCGCTCACTGTGCAGCACTCGAGGCGAAGGCAGGAGGCGACGCGTCGAACGGCGTGTCTAAACAGAATGATGGTAGAGGCTCATCTCAATTACTTAAATGCTGCCTTCCGTAAACGTCCAACTGCCATATTTAATGCTCGAGCGCGTCGTCCCCAATCTTCAGCTCATCTCGGGCATGGTCAATGCGATCAATTCCTTGGCCCTGTAGCCATAGCCCTTCGTAGTTGAAAATAAGTGCCAGATGACGATTACGATGGTGAAATTTAATGAGCGTTATAAATCCGAGTTTAAACATTTGCTAAAGTGTCTAGTCGCGAATTATGTGCACCTGGATAAGCTGATGATTCATAGGGGTTTCTTGTTTTCAATCTGTTCAATACAAGCATGTCCTTTTGAAGTGGTGTAGTTAGCGAGTTGATGTCGATGAAACATTTGATGAGCTTGTTGCAACAGCGTTGATGCCTTCAGCTTGGACGGATGCATTGTTGAACGAAGTGACGCGATCATCGGAGAAGGATCGAGATCGCTTATTCCTCGAATTAAGACAAACGTCACGTCATGATAGCGATAAAATTGTGCGTGTTTCGTTTTGGACCGCTTATTCTTTCGGAGAACATCATCAACATTCTGCAAATTGGAAAGTCTGTCTGCGATGCAATGTGTGGTTAATTTGATGATGATGAATCGAGATGCCGCACAACTTTTTGTTTTGTCAAGAATTATTGCAAAAGCGGCGATCAGATTTCCTCAAACCAGGCCATGCAACTTTGCCACCATTTGTTGACGGATGACTGTGGCAGTGGAGCTTCATGGTGAAGTTCACCACCTAATTCGCCTTTGTTTCCACTTTTATGATTTGATTCAGTCGCTTAGAATTGCTCATAAATTCTTAAATTCTTTGCTCGACTTAGGTCATGGAAAGACATGCTGCTCAATCCCACCCGTTGTTTGTCTGCATATTCCCTTCACTGAGGGTGCGAATCGGCGTGGGCGAAACAATTCGTGAATTGCTAGTGAGTGTGTTTATGCGTGGGGTGAGCTGTATGGTGTTTCATATAGAAACGATTGGCGGACGGATCGCCAGTTGGTAGCAAGCATATGGGCGTCACGTTGAGAGGCTCAACCGACGACGAGATGGACACTCTTCTCGAAGATACCATACGTCAGGCGGTTGGTTCCATCGTGTGCGTAAAGTAACGATGTAAAAGGATCTATGTTTACTAGTTTTTTGATTCCTTTGCGCACAATAAAAGCCGTGCTTTCCATACTCCACTCATCTACTGATCAAGTAAATTCCATTTCAAAAATTGTAAGAGAGACGTACCTGCTTAGGTTTATTTGAGTCTTTGAAGTACACGTTTAATGCCCCTTTGAGGGAGGAGTCAGCAGTGAGGCAAAACGGCTTTGGAGGTTTTGATTGCTGATCTTGAAAGTGCTAAGAGCTTCAAGTTGTTCTAGATGGCGATGGGGTACTGAAGGTTGAAGAAGTGTAATGCTGGTAACGAAGTTATTGTTCCTTATGCTGTTCTTTTTTATCGGATGTGAAAAAATGCGCTCATTTCAGATGACACCATCTGCTGAAGGAAATATCTTACACGGAAGTGAGCACACAAAAGGTTTTAACGAAGGGAGCGATAATCTGGTGAAGCTATATCGAAATTATCGTGTAAGTAATATGTTTAACGGCGTTTCGAATCATAGAAGACGATGCGTATTTTTTGCAGTTTCACTACAGATTTAATCCTTTTCATCATTGTTTTGCTCACTCGAATTTGCATTCAGCTATGTCGTTGGTATCAGTGTTGGATAGGCATGGTCGAGAACTGCGATGCATTCATGCAAATCATGCTTCGATCCTTTTTGTGTCCCAAGGGGTGTTGTCTTCTCATATTCCCTCACTCCAACAGTTCCGATTCCACATGCTCAAATTTCTGCTCTGAATTAATAAAGTGTAAAAGTGCATTCCGCGCAGCTGTATAAACGGTTCTTATTTTAAAAGGCTTTAGACTTCTTGCTCACTCGTCAGCTGGAAGCAAGATGTTGCTGACTGACCCTCGCACTAGAGTTGTGGTATATATCGCATTGTTATATAAAAGTGCTTTGAATTTCATAGCAGTATACTTGTGCGCTGTGAAAAAAGGAGTGAGATGGCCTAATGCTTCCTTTCAGGCATAAACGCTTACCGGTGGTCGTTGTTCTTTTGCCTCAATACGTTCTACATAATGATTCGTGACAGCTAATGACGAGCTCTTATGCAATTGTTCACTATTTCATGCAAAATGCCTATATAGTTGGCAGCGTAAATCTCGATGTATTGTCGTGTTTCGATTATTATGCGGGGCGAAATTTATTATGTCGTCTTTATGGAATTTGTTGTTTTGTTTGTGTGTTGCTAATGTCTTAGGTACTTTCCCCACGAGGCATCGTTTGGGATAGCAATTTGTTGATGTGCTGCGAATTATTTTTTCATTTGCAATAGTTGTTGAGAAGAGCAACATCAACAACAAGGCATTCTTCCAAATATGTTTATGTTGAACTTTTTTCTGTTGTTCGGTGGTGCTGCAGTAAGGATTCCTTGTATATCACAACGATATGATTGCACAAAAAGGTTGGTCACTTTGTTTGTGAAAATTAAACGAGAACATATTTCGCGTCGATTAATATCTGACTGAAGATGTTTGAAATGCGTTAGCTACTGCATGATTGGGCATGGAGAGCGGTGAAATCGGTCGTTGATGCAGCTTTCTACCTTTCACTTGGCGTTTCGTATGATGAATGGGATTGCATGTGACTAACATTTCCTCTCTTATAAGCAGTCTTCGTTATCGTTAAATAGTTTTAAATGCTGATTATGTTTTATATTCTTTTTAGGACACTTGTTCAAGTTGTGAAGTCTGTAAATTGATGCGCATCATTCTTGTGTTAAGGGAAGCAGATGTTTTCTAGCATGTAATTTTCAATAAAATCTAATTAAAGCGTTGTAGTCACATATTGTGAAGGCAACCAAGACGGCTCCGTCTGCATCCAATGATTTGTCATTCGGGGGAAGACTACATTTCATCTCAAAGGGTACAATGAAAGTGCACTTCTTCTCCGCTTCAAAGAGTAGCTTCTCGTAGCAGAATACGTCAAAAGAATTTGCTCAATAAACAATTCTGATTCGAATATTCATATTCAACGCAACCGCATGAACAAGTGAAAAAAGTCGTTTCGGTGATCGCTGTCTCCCATATAAACACTTGAGAATTACTCCACAAACGAATTTCGGCCGGCTATCCCCAAGTGAGACTACAGTCCGTCCTTTTAAACTGCGTGCCATACAGCTCAACTTATTGTTGAGAGATACATGTAAAACGCTTATGTGTTGTATTCCTTTCCTAAGACTTCCATCAATCTTTAGGCAATGAATTCAATAATAATCTGAATACCGTTTGAACACCGTTAGTCCATCCATACCATACTCATTCCGATCATGCGGTGGGAGATTTTCGTTTGCAGACAAGCACTGACGGTGCTGCAAAACCCATTTCGTGCTAGCAGTCTTCTTATTCGTGGAAAACACCTCAACAACACTTTTCTCAGCCCACAGGGGGTCACCCCAAAAATGTTAACCATATGCGTCACGTAGGACCATCCTGAGCAAATGTGTCCTTCGGACTTCAAAATTCCTTTAGTAGCTTCCTAGTTGGCGAATCATAAACCTTTAGCTGCAAACAGGGCACTGACTAGAAAACATTGAGTGGCCAAAATTTCAGAGAAGCGACTGGATCTAGGGAATGCTGCAACTTAATAGCTTTCCATGAAAGCCGACCCTGTCTTTGCTGCTATGGAAGTCGAAATGAGAGCGGAGAAGATTTGGCACTGCGAGTGAAGCCCAAGAACAAAGGAAGCATTCTACGTGACAACGTTCTGGAGAGATTCCTAGTTTTCGAGCGTTTTTGATGGCCTACGCTGACTTGGCATGGCCTGCACTTCTCATAAAGCAATTTTTTTCCAGTAAGCCGAATCTATCAGAAACAATAAAAAAGCACGAAACAGGACGGCATCGAAGCTGCGTAGTTGGTCTTCATTTGCAATCATTCTTTCATTTTGCTTTCATTTCGTAGTGCTTTAAGACATTCAGCATGAATCATTCTCTATTCTTTGCCCAATGAGAAGTGGCAAATAGTTATGCATAGTGCACTTGCCACTCATTATGACTCAGTTCGCAATTCGCTGCGAAAACGTTGCAAAGGTTCAGGTGCCCTTGTTTTCGCAACGTATCCTAGCTGATTGGCCCGAACCCTTTCACATCGAGCGTCCTCTCACATCCCAGTGAGCTCATTTCCAAAGCTAGCGATCACACATGTCACGTTGGATCCGCAGCATATATTCGGTTGAGAGGGTCGCCAATCTGTGAAAGTCGCTAGGATGCCGTTCGCCCACGACCATACGTTGCCGATTCTATTCAGCCGAAGCCAGTAGACCCTCACTCCGTTAGCGATTGCGAGAGCTGAAGTAAGAGCACCTTCTACTTCCTCACTGCAAAAGACTCATTGTGACAGATATAATATAGGGCTCATATTTCGATATGATCACGTTCGGCTTAAGATTCAAATAATTTAAGGAAACGCGCGATGTGAATCAAACAACAACTTGCAGTCACCATTACAGCAATATCGCACACAACGATCCACTTCACCATCACACATTTGCATAAACTCTTCCCTGAATATGCGTATCGCACTCGATCGATTCACACTCTGAATCTTCTCTTGAAGAAAGGGCTCATCAAATATCTTTCGCTCTTTTCCATCATAGTTTTCTTCTCCATCCTCTTTTTTGCAGTATTCCCTCCGTTAATGTGCCAATTCCTGAATACTTTCCGCTGACACTATTGACGTGTCAGTGGATGATATACCATATCACATTCAGAGGTCCCATCGAAAGCCAAAGAGGCTTTATTTTGAGGTGGTGAAGCATTCACTGCGATGAACACCAACCTAACTTGCAACCTGCAGCCACTACCTCTATGAACAATGCATTGCAGTTCACAAATTGCATCTCGGATGCCATGCAGTCTCTCTGCCAAGTATCTGACAGAGATTACAGGCGGCTATGTATAAGGTTTGACCAGCTATCTTGACGTTCCATCAATATTCCAATATAGCCTTCACTCACAATCAGATACTTCACAAAGTGACATCCTTGTCGTCGGGCGCTGGCTTGAGCAGTGTAACTAAGCGTCTCTGGCCAGAGATGTTAGACTGGAACTAAGACTCAGAGCAGCGCCCTTCGTTGGATCGCTTGGGCTAAAACCGCACGAAGAATCGTGCTAAATATCGTCGCCGAGCTGTCCACTGAAGCGAAGGCAGCATGGTGACCATCGATGATTGCGGTGGTGAATGACATCAGCCGATGCCACTGATAAAAACTGTAATGACAGTGGACGTTAGAATATATGGCACTCGGAGAATTCACAAAATTAGAAGACAAAAGAAGTGAACAAAGATGGCTTTATAACTCGAAGAAAAAACAACGAACAGTTTATCAGTATACTGAGAAGCGATGAAGAAAAACAAACTAACGCAAACGCTACTATCGACATCGTTACGTCTGGGAGGAGGTAAAACGTGTGAAGATAATAGGTCGTCGAATCAAAGAAGGTTGCCTACTCAATAACCAAGTACGCATATGCTATCGACCATTCAAGTGAGGAAATAATCATCCGATTACTAGAGGACGTGCTCGCTTTCGAGTCCGTTATGATGTTCCTTTTCTGCTACCACGATTCTCGAAAACTCCGCGACAATAAAGAATCCAGCGATGCTACATGGGAACGTGCAATGCATCAATCTGTTCTCGGTAGATAAGGAAGCATTGGCTTACCGAAACGATGTGAACGAATTGGTCCTGTAGGACATCGAACGGGTTCTGAGCTCGTTCCATGCCCTTTCTTATCACTTTCTGTTCACCAATGAAAAAGGCCGCTAGAAGCGAGCAAATGAAAAATTTCGACCGCTGGCATGAAGAAACACTTCCTGAAGTTCAGTTGGTGAAAGCATGGAGGTTCGGAGACTTGCACACGGTTTTCCGAGGGTTACCGCGGCTTTGAAGTCAAGATTTGTTCCGATTTGCGCTGCACTGAAGTTGCTGTGTATGCATCAGATTTGGCCACCTTCATTATGCGTGCTGTGCAACACAAATGCATTGAACATTACCGTTAAGCGTATATTGTGCAGTGCCGTCCCACCGTGGAACATTGTACACAAATTTGGTTATCGGTCTGATGAGTGACATAAAAAGTGATTCAAATGCGCGAGAATATTGTAGTCATTCCACATTTTGCAAAATGTTCGTTGTGCCCTGCGTACCTCGTTAAGAGGCCAGGTTAAGTGTTGTTGATCTTGTATCATTGCAGTATCGTCGATTGGAATTTCATTTGGCCATCAGCTTCAAATTAGTCGAAGGTTTTACGCGAGGAAAACCTATTCATATTTCTTAATCGCAGGGAGCATCGACCATAGCGTTATCAGCTAGTGCGCAAAACATGTTCTACGAATGGCGTCCTCTAAAGCTTCAGACTCGTTCTCATCTGCAACGACCCCCCATACGAAATCGCTGAAGTACAGAACCTTTGAGTATTCATCAGTTATTTGACTTGAGAATCGTCACTCATTTAATTTGCTGAATTCCTCTATACTAATCTCGTTCATTTTCGCTCTCTTTCCTTTCTTCTTTTCCTCTTTCCCGATCATATCCTTCATCATTATGAATACATATCCATTACATATGTTACTTTTGCATTTATTTCGTTTTTAACCGCTTATATGTTTCCGCTCTTCACATGTTCTTTGTTGTATTGCCATTGTATACATCTCAATGTTTTTTTCAGTTATACAGTTTTATTGAAGATTCTACTGCAGCTTCCACTCTGTGGAATGTATGAAATTTACTAGAAACCGACCGCTGAGATATTATAGGCTTGAATTCAACTTGATCCTCTCTTCCAAGAAGGCTCCTTGTGCCTCTTCAAGCAAGCTCCAAGAAAGTTCCTCGTGCCTCTTCAAACAAGCTCCAAGAAAGTTCCTCGTGCCTCTTCAAGCAAGCTCCAAGAAAGTTCCTCGTGCCTCTTCAAGCAAGCTCCAAGAAAGTTCCTCGTGCCTCTTCAAGCAAGCTCCAAGAAAGTTCCTCGTGCCTCTTCAAGCAAGCTCCAAGAAAGTTCCTCGTGCCTCTTCAAGCAAGCTCCAAGAAAGTTCCTCGTGCCTCTTCAAGCAAGCTCCAAGAAAGTTCCTCGTGCCTCTTCAAGCAAGCTCCAAGAAAGTTCCTCGTGCCTCTTCAAGCAAGCTCCAAGAAAGTTCCTCGTGCCTCTTCAAGCAAGCTCCAAGAAAGTTCCTCGTGCCTCTTCAAGCAAGCTCCAAGAAAGTTCCTCGTGCCTCTTCAAGCAAGCTCCAAGAAAGTTCCTCGTGCCTCTTCAAGCAAGCTCCAAGAAAGTTCCTCGTGCCTCTTCAAGCAAGCTCCAAGAAAGTTCCTCGTGCCTCTTCAAGCAAGCTCCAAGAAAGTTCCTCGTGCCTCTTCAAGCAAGCTCCAAGAAAGTTCCTCGTGCCTCTTCAAGCAAGCTCCAAGAAAGTTCCTCGTGCCTCTTCAAGCAAGCTCCAAGAAAGTTCCTCGTGCCTCTTCAAGCAAGCTCCAAGAAAGTTCCTCGTGCCTCTTCAAGCAAGCTCCAAGAAAGTTCCTCGTGCCTCTTCAAGCAAGCTCCAAGAAAGTTCCTCGTGCCTCTTCAAGCAAGCTCCAAGAAAGTTCCTCGTGCCTCTTCAAGCAAGCTCCAGGAAAATGTTCCACAAACAACAGTTGGAATAGCTGCCATTAGCTTGTAATGCCCATGTGGAACATTCTTTCGAAACTATCGTAAAAGTTGGTCATTTTGAAAGTTTCCTGAGACGCTGTGACCAGTTGCATTTTCCACTGTGGCAACTTTCGCGAGTGCTTTTATAGCGTTGTGATGGACGTTTCACGTTATTTCTCATGCCTTCTGTGTGCGATCTGCATGCTGTTCGTGCATCTTTGCTCATTCCCCTTCGCCTGCCTACTTTATTTGACTTGTATGTATGCATTGCATGCATGGAACGCTGAATAAGTGGACGGACCTGCAAAATAACGAATCCATAACGGCACAGGTCCATTCGTGAACGAATTACGGCGTCTATTGGACGCCTTCGTTTCGAGAGGCCCTTCGATAGCGGTTTCGGTGAAGGATGGAGACAAGTGGTTTTTCGAATGCGAAGAAGCTTAGTGCCTAGTGCAAGCATTCTTGTGAAGCATTTTACGTCATCTGACCTTGCAAGTAAAAACGCCCGCAGAGTAGTCATCATACAGCGCTGATCACGTCGCCTAGTCGTACCCCATCACGCTCGAATTTGCAGTTGATCGCGGTTCCCAACACGAAAGTCTTGCCTCTGCACCGCGCTGTGGGCGGGAAGGATTTGAATCACGCGAGTACGTAGCGCGCTGAGAGAGGACGTTTTAAAGGTGTTCGCAGAGTGGGTGGTGGATTTGAGGATGTGGAACGGTGAAAAAGGTGCTGGATGTTCGTCAGCTATGGCGAAGGACGGGAGTGGGTTTGTGCTTTTCTTCGAGCTTCCACATTTGTTGTCTCGATGCTCCTTTTCCCTCATTCGCCTTTACAGATTTACTCTGTGTCTGTACTTTGTGTTATGTTTGTCTATTAATCCGGTAATTTCACCTGTTGCAACTTCAAGGCTTGCACCATCAAGTTTTATTGGGATAGTTGGATGATGCAGCAAATCCCACGTTGACTCGTTAGCATGGAATGGAGCAGCAGTCATTTAGAGGTGCGAAAGATTTGCTGCATGTCGTTCGGAACTGCAGAATTTGGTGGCATTTACTTGGCGCAAATGCGCAGTGCAATAGAAGGAAAGATGAAAGTTTGAGATGGGTTATACGTTTGAAAAACTCGTTTGGAATGAACACATAATCGTGTAATTGCGTGATGCATCAGTTACGTCAGGGGAGAAAGGGAACGATGAAAAGAAGGATCCCATATCTTTTCTCGGTTACCCAAGATATCTATCTCGCATTTGCAGTCGCGCTCTGTCAGCTGTTGTCTTGTTGAAGCGAACATCGAGGTACTTGGGGTAGGGGAAGGGGGGAACAGACTTAAAACAGATCAAGTTCCCTCTTCCCATTCGCTGCACGCATATGATACAGAGAATGGAAGCATGGTTCTGTGCAGGCAAGGTAAGGTAAAGTTTATGTTGATTTCCAAATTGATCATCATTTCACGGCGGTGGGATTTCCTTCTTATACATGCTCAAGAGTGAATTTTTTCCAACTGAAATACGGTGTTGTTTGATTCGTTGTCGTTACTGTTGTTAACTAATTGAAGTGGTTAATCAAATAACGGGCGTGCAAGAGTACATACGATGACAGCCAGTTTGGCATGTCTTCCGATGGTTTATTTTTGTTGTGAAAGCTGTTGAGTTTTATTTCAGCGAATTACGTAATGACACATGAAGAAAATTGATAAGTGAAAGGTAGTGAGTGGAGCAGAATGTTCATCGCAACATCTCGTGTGTGCTGTTTGGTGCGTAGAGGTGATACCTGACTAGGTGACGAGTAATATTTGTGTGAGCATCGTTGACAGATGGAAACACTCAATAGTGTTGGTCCATGTAATCGACCTTGCTGCAATTGTAAGGCATCAAAACAGCCCACATAAATCCGTTCTTCCCATAGCTTTTGCATATTTGATATTTGTCAGCTATCATATCAACTGTATATAACGCAGCTCAATGCATCAACGAAAAAACTGCTTGAAAGGCATATCAGCAGCAACGAACATCTTGCTCTCTTATGTTTCCGAAGCCAAACTCTTTACTAGACATGTGCTTCATTATGGATTTCAGATGCATTAGCACGCAGCATTGTTCTAGATGCATCGTTCTTTCAAATATCTTAGGAATCGGAAGCGATCGCATGATGAGAGTGATGACCCGATCTCGATTCAAGAGGTAGTCGCTATCGATCAGTACTTCGAAGATGAGGCGAGAGCACTACTTGGAACAGCGAACGAAAGCGTCTGCACCTATCCTGAAGTGTGTTTCCCTTTTTTAGCGCTTCATATCTAATTCGAAGCTGAAACGAGTTTCTCAATCGTGGAGATCACACGGCGCATTTCACTCCAGTTTCAGGTGCAGCCGATCCCGGATCCATCTTAGAATAACCATGATCTGTGGACGGGAGTGAGTCGTAATTTGTGCTGCCAAAAACCTCCGTCATCAAACTTTTCGTGTAGTCATCGCTCTTCGGATTTCCGTGGCGAAGATATCTCCCGTGGAAAATTTTTTTGCATCAATTGCCTGAGTTATCTATCTACTCATATTTCATCTTTCAAGATGCGATGTGACCTGGGAGAGGGGAGGGGGACGTGAATGAAGATATAAATATTGGAGTTGTCAATATTCGAATTTGGCTGTTGTACAAACAAAAGAAAACGTTGAGGTGTTCAACCCTATAGAGTATGTGCAATTATACAGGGATATACTCCAAGGCAAATGGTTTACGCGTGCAAAACGTGCACTTCACCATCGGAACCAGCTGCGATTTGCTATGGATGCAGCATTCACTGTCATGAGGAGCATGACCTCGTCGAGTTGTACACGAAACGTAAGGTGTGCTGCGATTGTGGCAACTCCAAGTTCAAGAACCGTTGCACCCTTTTCCCTGTAAGTTTTACTCGAGGTAGAAGATTCGAGTGTTGGTAATATCGAACTGATTGTTCGATGAATTGAAGTTTGGTTCCTTTCACGACGCCGATTTCAAAAGTAGTCATTTTTTCTGCAACGGCGAATCTTTCAATTGATGGTGAGAAGATTTCGAATTCATTATCGCTTAGAAAATATATCTTCTCCGTTGGTTATTGACTTTGCTGCTAAAGTTTCGCAATGGAATGTTTGTAAGAAATTCGATAAAACAGTTGTTTATTTCTAAAGTTTTTGCTCTGCGAACATCCACTCATCGATAAAAAACTTTGCGATGTTTTCTTGAAAATGCGGAAAAGTTATGATGCTCGAAGAAATGCGTTACCGAGTAAAGACGTAATTAGATGTGATGAGTCGCTTCATTTCTAATCTTATTGCCGTCCAGAAGAACGCATTTTTTGGCTCTTTGGGAGTTTCTCGTCAGAGGACAATTATTTCATTGCATCCCCTCTAAAAGTTTGCCGTAGGTACTTCGTTTTGAGCCAAACGAAACGGCCGACAATTAATTTTTAACATTTCTTACTGAAACAGTTAATAAAATTTCTGCAGATTTTTCATGCAGAATTCAGAGAAACGGATTGCATCGAAGCAGTAGCAGATTGCATTTCGAAATCCATAAAGTAGTTCCTTCTTGGCCAGTGCAATCCAGCAGGACGCTTGTTTGCTCCTTATGAACTACATAGAGTGTACAGCATTTTATCGCACCGCGACAGTATATAACTCGTAGGTTGGTTGTGTTATCGTAAGGAGTAGTCGGTGCCAATATGACCAACTTGACCAGCCAGCAGTAACGGAAGGTATTGATAAAGTCGATGTTGCCACTGGCGTGAGCGAAGTGATTGCCCAAGACTCATTTCAAGGAATGAGTTGATGATAGTTGACTTGATAGTCGAATGTTAAGGTTTGGTGAATAGAAGTCGAGGTTTTAGGCAGCAGCTAGACAACACTGCTCTCGTTATTGTTGTTGCATCGGTGTGGGTGGGGACCACCGATGTCGGGGGTGTTTGCTTGTGTGCCCACCTGTCCATTCGAGTTCCCTGACCACTGTAACAGATGAAATGAAATGTGTGAAATATATCAAGGCAGCCTACATGCTTCCGTTTCGGAGCTAGCTCCATCAACATTGACGTTACTGCTTGATAGTTTGCCAGTTACTGCACTCAACTGAAGGCATATGTTAACGGAAGGGCGGCAGTCTCCGTTGTTTATAGTGTATTGACAGCAGTGAAGTTTTCCTGTCTTGTCCTCCAAAAATCTTTTAAAAAGTAGCATGGATTGATGCAACCACGTTGGGGTAATGGGAATGAGAGCAGTGAATGGTGATCGCAGTAGTTTTTGGCAGTGCGGCGAACAATGCGTTCGCAGTTTACAGCGACTGTTGGGGAAACGAGAGAATGTCTGATTGGGGAGGATTATAGACATCGAACGAATCACAAGGTTAGGCTTTGGATGAGGTGGATGTTCACTCGATTCTATATGTTGAGTGAAGTCGAAGATCTGAGTAGAGATCCTTTCAAAGTGTGGAAGGGGTCTGATCTTTCCATTATTTTTGAGAGCCTTTAAAAGAACTGTGATATCGATGGATAACGTTTTTTCTAGGAGAAGGTGCCACTGAATGAGAGGAACCAGTACAACCACAACTACTCCGGCTTATATTGTGTTTGCAATCGTCCATATCCAGCACCTGAATGCGATGACGATGACGAGGAAATGGTGCAATGCGTCATTTGCGAGGATTGGTTCCACACTAATGTCACTTTTTACGTACCCTTTTAGAATGGAATTTTTGCATTGCATATTTTGTTCGTGAAGTCGGTTCTACTAATTACGACGGAATCTATACGGCGACTCACCGGATCTGCCTTGTGCTCAGATTTTAGGAGTTGAACCTTAATACCTTATTTTACTGCTGCTTACCTCCCCTCTTTAATGGAACTGCTTAAAGTCAGCCAGAAAAAAAGCCCTGTGAGAAACCTCTGTTGCAATATAACGGATTCGGCTATCGCTTGAGAGGTTCCTTCCGTCGTACCAAGCACCAACCTCGTTCGTGAAACACTCCTGAATGATATATGATAATGATGTTCGTGGGTATTTGCCTCAGAAGATAAGTCAATAAGAGTTTTTATTGGCGCCTCATACAGCACCCTCGTTTTTTGAGATGCCTGCAAATATCGAAACTTCATAAGTTTTTGCTGTAACACGGAAGTGACGATGAATTTTGATAGGATTCTGCCCCTAGAAAGCATTCTAGTTTCCGGGTATGCAGTACTCATGATACACTGCGTTGAAGGGTGGATCAAGAAGTGCTATTATTTAATTAGCTGTCATCCTTGAATCGTTGCCGCATATTCCCAGACTTTCCTAGAGTGGACTCATGGGATTCGATTCCAGAAAGTTGTGTGTTGAGCGATGGGCGTTAGTTGCTTCATTGCAGAAAGTAACTAGTATGCGAGGGGTATATCGTAAATCCGTTCTTCCTCTTCTAAGTTTTCTGAATTTGTTTGTTTCGTGAGCAAAAGCATTGCCATAACAGAACTGAGTGTGGTAAAACGCAATCTGCTTTATGAATGAAATTCTCTTGTAGTTGACTGATTTGTAAATTCTTGAAAACTTTGTAAATGCAATTATGAGGGGATAGTTTTTTTAACTATTGACCATACAATCAGATCAACGGTAGGCGCTACTAGGGATTGTTTCGTTGCTTTGAGTGCTTACGTAAGCGGCCGATGTATCGAGCTGAATTGTGGTCAGCGCATGTTGTACTGTCTCATTGAGGCATTATTTCCTTTTTATGGGCATATGAGCATAAGGAGTTTACTGCCTTCTATATCCCTGAACTTGGCAAATTACATCTGGTAATCAGACGATGAGGGAATGATGTTATGAGTTTTCACCGTCCATGAGGGCAGCCTTTTTCGACAATGTGTCTTCAATTTTTGTCTATGCTGATTCTTTTTTTTTTTCAGCATTTAGAGTGGGCAGCAAATTTTGGAGAATCAGAGAATGATGAGGTGGTATGTGGCAAATGTGCATCGAGCATCGAGTTCTTGAAATACTATGCTGACAACAATTACGAAGAGGTGCAGGATATAAATGTTTGTAAGCTGAAAGCACTAATGCACAGATACACAATGAAGGAAGAATGCAGCCTTCACGTTCAAAATGTTTTATGCGAGGAAAAGGAACAGGAACCTTGCAATCGAAGAAAAAAAGCGCCGAAAAGTGAGTCGCCTAGCGCGTTGCTTGGTATCGATGAAGAGGTGGAAGAAGGAGAAGTACTGAAGAGCGAACAGTTGGACTGCAAAGGCCCAGACAAACAGAAAAAGGCGTACAAATCCGTGGGAGAACGAGAACAGGATGGACGTACCACGTTGGAGACCGATCGAGGACTGACCAGTGAAGTAAGCGAAGGTAGAAGTTGTTCAGTGGTAGGGAAACAAGTGGAAGGCATTGACTTAGCAAATGGAAAAAAAGAAAACGAAAAAAGTGAATCGGCAAGCAGTTTTGGGAAAGCCAAAGAAAACCATAAGGCGAAGCATGAGAACGAAGGAACAAACGTTCGAAATGAAAGTGAACACGTCAAGCGCAAGGTTGACGAGGATCAGAGTTACTGTTCCGATGAACGCACCGATGAAAAACACATCTCGGGAGGCGACCACGGAACGAAGAACAGCGACGAGTGTAAAGATTCGTTGGGAGTATGCGGGCAGTCGGTCGAGAAACTGAGCGTGCTCCTCTTCAATTCGACGACGTGGAGAGAGCGGCTTTGCAGATGCCAAGATTGTCTGGTAAGTAGATCTGCATGAAATATCACATCAAATTCCACTCCAAAATTCTTAATAAATCCCTCAATTTGCCTGTCTTTTTTTGCTTGTTCTTTAGTCGTCATGCTGTTAACTGAGTCATCAGCAGCTGATATGTTCAGTTAGTAGCACGTAATTGTTCGAAGCAAAGCTCATAGATGGAACACTAGAAACGTTCATTTCTACACGCAGATATGCCATTTGTCATTTCGAACGCGATCATAAATGAGGAACATCCCCTCCGGAGGGGGGGGGGGGGGGGGGGGGGGGGGGGGC
>JAARMF010000188.1:102732-115920 GCA_022844705.1 Toxascaris leonina | reverse complement strand
ATAAACAAACTCCTTTTCTGTGCACCACGCTCATGCACACGTTGTTGAGAAGCTGAACACCTCCGGAATACATGGTTGCGACTGGCGTTGCTAGTTGCAGCCCTATGTTGCACTGTATTATGGCATATGCTGAGTTCCGTGAAAAAGAGGAATGTGCGCGCTTACCGATCAACAGATTTCGTATTATGGCGTCTTTGGGTATCCAGGCTGTGACTTGTCAGAGAAAATTCTTTGTTTCCTCCCCCGTCGAAGTTTTGGTCGGCAGTCTCGTCTGTTTTCTTGCCTTACCTCCTCTTCGTCCCTCCACCTTATTGTTTTTCGGAGTTGGGTTATTGCCACCTCGTCACGCATATAAAATTTCTTGTAAATGTACGAGTGTGACTAGAACACTAGTGACAGTTGAAAGTTCCACGTTAATCCGTCATTGTATAAAGTTTTTTCTTCCGATGAATCCTCCAATTTGGCTTTTTCAGTGTGAACTTTCTTTATTGAACTCATTTATTAGTACTTCATGCTTAACAGATGTGGCTATTTTCAAGCAAAACTTGGCATGGTTACACAACTGTTAGGAGTCGGTTTGAGCGAGGTACCCACATCTGTATTTCAGTGAATCGTTTCGCTTTGATGACACCCGTTAGTCATTGTTGGCCGGAGCAAAATCTGGTTTGTTATCTTGTTTATTCAAATATGCTTGCAGGTTTTGCAGCAGTTCGGTTTTGACAGCTCATCTTCATCGTCGAGTTTGAGTGAAGATAGTTCACTGTTTGATTTCTCTGAGTTCGATAGCAGCTCATCTAGTGGTTCCGAATCTGAAGAAGTTGAAGGATACAGCGACCGCCTTGTTAACTACATTGTTTCACGACCAAGCACTGCTGCGGTACTTTTTTCACACTTTGTTCTCTACTTCTTTCTTGTATGGCCTCTCCTTGAAAGTTGTACAGGATCATAAATTAGTGTAATTGTTTTAACGCTGCTGGTCCTGAAGTTGAGTGGCTGATCAGTTGGGACGGTGACAACTAAACCACGGTAGTTTCCCTCGCAGAACCGAGCGTTATTTATTTCGAACTTTTCTAGTTCTTCGGGTTCATCATTTATCACACGTTGCCGAAAATATGACAATCGTTATGCCACTGCATATTGTTCAGGCAATGAAGGCATTTCTTGAGAGAGAGAGAATGCGCTTGATGAAGCGAGACACGCTCACAACGGAGAAAACTATGCTTGAAGAGCGCTTGCGAGCCCCGCAGTCGTCTGCAGTGGCTGCCACTCATTCAGTGGATGCTGATTTACGTAAGGAGAATGCTCTCGATATCCCAACTGATGCGAGATATTTTGATGATCCACTGGCCTCCTCCTTAGGTATGCGAACATCGACACCGATATCTTCACCAGTGAAGCAGAAGCATCAATCCCCAGCAGCTGCTCCGAAGGTGGGAGTTGGAGTTATCATTGTTTTGATTAGATTTTCATATGTATAGCGGCCTGAAACAGAGAAAGAGATATTGTATATCTACGTCGACGATGCTTTAGAGTTTTGTACGTCCATGTAAACATCTGGGGACACGTTCTTCAAAGTTACGCCAAGCTTCTGGGTGATGGGCTAATTGAGACAGACGACGCTGTTCTGTATTCTGCAAAAATTAAGATTGATAAATGCGTTGCTTCAATTACCTTCGACATTTGCGATTGCCGGAGAGGTTGTCTTGGCTGTAGACGATGGACAAATACCTGATTAAGGGCCTATTGCTCGAAGCTGCAACAGCTCAACACTGCAATTAGGTAAAACGAGGGCTCAGTACATCTTTCGTAATCGTTCGCTCATTGGCCTTGGTTTAGAAATTGCGAGCGAATTTTGCGTCATAAAGCCAATTTCTGAGCACGGAATGCAGTTCAGAGGTTCACGACCTCCTGAAGCTTTCAAGCCTTCCCAACTTTTGAGGGACATGGATGTCATTAATGGCGACGTTGCCGTAATAGATTCGTGATGCTCTGTCTCATCCACTTTATTGTAGGCCTTCAAGGGTTTCAAGTTCTCGGGATCCCTGTAACTCGGGCACTTCTATACAGATGAATGTTTGCTTAGAGGCTTTTACTCAGTATTTTAAGCTACCTTCAGCTAGAATGATTACGTTGTGCAGCATGTCTTCATTGTTGCTCAGTGCTTAAGGTCGAGAATTACTGCTGGCCCTTCATGAGATACTATACATGGAGGACTGGTTTTTCACAGTTTTGCTCATCAGTCAATTATTCTTCAACTCACTAGTCCACTAATAATGTCACATTTTACATATGTGCCTAGTCATGTAACAGGCCACAATTTTTCAGTTGAGGTCATGTTTTGTGATAATCGTCGAAACGGTTGCAACATTTCAGCATTGTGGCGGAAATATTTGCATTTCTTCGAAGATCCTTTCGGTATCAACTAATATGGCTAGCGAGCATTTCAATTTCCTAAGAACCTGAGGAGTTTCTCTGGCGTAGATTAGGCCACCGAGAGTTACCTTTTAAGAAGATCATTCAAGTACTGACGAACTCAGAACTGACCGCCTTCCGGAGACCTGATTCCCTGTGGGCCAATTGAATTTATCTCAACGATCTTTTCTGTAAAGCTTTCAGTACATTAGCGTCTTTTATGCCATTTGTAATGTCGCTGATCAATATTTTAATAGTTATGGTTTCCTTCGGTGGTGCAGTTACTATAATTTTTGAATGGGATTTCATTGTTGGGACAGTTAAAAGGCTTTTATGCCATCTGTGATGTGGCTGGAAATAACGATGAGGACATACTGTTACAAAGTTAAACCATCCAAGGTGTAACTAACTTTGAAAGTGAACGAAAATTTCAGCCGTCTACATAAAAGTGCCGTTGAGTTTCTTTTGCAGGTGATCGCACTGTCTCAATCAAGGTTTTTATATTTCGACTAAGTTTTTCACTGTGTTGAGATATCCTGTGTGCGTAACCGGTTTTGATAAGTGTACGCATGTGGAGCCTTCGAAATTCTAAGGCACCCGAATGATCTGGCCCTGACGGATTTCCCGAAGCGACCCACTTCGGACGAGCATAAGCGACTTTCTTTGGTTCCCGAAGAAGAGTTTTCCGGCGCCAGCAATAGCTGCTACATTCATATGCCATTGTTGGCGTCGCAAATGTTTCAATGGTTCCTAATCGGTGAGCAGAAAACAGAACGCGTTCAAAAAGTGGATGGGAAGTAAAGTCACATAATAGCGAAGTCGCATCCACTGAACTGGAGGAATTGACAAAACAAATGGCATTTGTAAAATACAAATGGATAGATTGAGAACAGGAGAAAATAGGGTGCTGACTTTCTTCTCGTTTATTTTTCGGCCATATACAGCTAGTTGGTTGGATTGCGGCTAGCGAAGTGATCAAAACTGATTCAGTCATAAGGATTTTGATAAGGCAAAACGTTTGAAATCTCAACGAATTCTGAGTTCGGCATTTTGATGGGTAGCTTTATACCTCGGATGCTTAGTGAGCATGGAAACTGCAGCCACGGGTTGGAGCGCAAACCACCCACACTGGCAATAACACTACGTAGGACGAAGCTGGAAGCTTCCTGAATGCTCCACCTCCCCCTTTACTTTCTGCTCAATGATTCACCCGTTCAATGCACACGTCGTCTTCAAGATTATTATTACGAAGATTTTGCTAGTGCGGTTTGGAAGAGATGTCTCATCGACATTTTGTCCGAATCACTGCAGTAAGGTGATAAAAATCGTGTTCAGCACATTGAAAGGTCCAGTTGTGTATTGTAGGAGGGAATGGCAGCAAAACGTCCAGTGCTCTTAAAAGGAAAAGCTCGCGCAACTGAACTCCTTGCGAAGATGAAAGCAGCAGTCGTGGCTCAACAACAGGCTGACCCGGCTGAGGACAGTTATGAGGTACGCTTATCTCTATTGGCTACTTATTGTTTCGGTTTTCTTCAACGGTTGATTTCGTCTAGTATGCGTCAGCCGTTTTAGCCGCGAAGTAGCACCCTATCTTTCGTCACGATGTTGACGATTCGATTTGATCAGGCAATCATAGCCGTAGACTGCAGGCGCAAAGCGAAATTTGCGCTGCTAGAAATTCAGGTTAGTGTGCAACGTTTATTAGGAAAAATGTATGCTAGGAAAAACATACATTTAACTGTACAGTAAAGATTAACTTTAGACCACGAGCGCGTCCGATGAAGACGGCACTAATGAGATGAATGGAAGAGGTGTTCGAGGGAAGCCATCAGAGGGTAGTGCTAGCCGAGCTATCGAACTCTTAGCCCGTATGAAAAAGGCGGCGCAAGATAGAGCTGCCGAGGTAAGATGCAGCGGCGATGCCACTGAGGTCACAAATAATTTCTTGTATTTGATCGTCATTATTGAAAACTGATACTCTTGATGCATTTTCGATTGCTAGAAGCACCGATGTTTTTTAATCTTTATGGCGTAGGTCCGTCGGTTTGAGAGAACCGTCATGGTACGATTTTCTGAGATGTGAGCCGATTTCAATAAGCAGTTTATATAAAATTGCTGATTTCGTCCAGTTGACATGTTTGCAGTGCATTTGCACATTTTTCTACAGTCCGTTACCACTGTAGGAGACGTCTTACTTTTTTACACGCTGTAAGCCTTTGAAAGGTGATTTTGGTGAGCATCGATGTGGATATATGAGTAGCCGTAGTCAATGTTTTATTTAAAAGAGAAGCGGAAGACAGAACGGAGTTGCTAGCAAATATTTAATAATACCCAACAAAAACGAATCATAAAGTGGTGTTCTCGTTCGTCTCCATATGACTGCTTGCCCACCTCTGTGTGTTTCTAATTTTCGACACAGAACGACTGCAGCAATCTGATTTGGTCAGATTTTGCAGGTGTGCAAATATCGGGCAATTGTTCTAAGATTGTTTGCATTTGCGAATGCCGATGCTGTTAGTTTAGAGACGAAGATATAGAGGCATGTGTTTCGCTGCTTTTGTTGCTAGGGCGTTTATGTCGCAAATAGCGCATTGCATTCTTCTTGAGTGAAGAACACCCATTACACTTTCTCCATGCTTCTTAAAGAGATATTTGGAAAGAAGAAGCTTTCTCTTTAACAGCAATGTTTCATTGCGGTTTCGGAAAGGAGATGGTTAGAGATGCTTTCACTTTCTCTACAACCTCTATCTGAGGAAGCTGAACCAAAAGGTCTCACATTCGAGGAAGTTCTTTTTTGTTATGCAGGAGTATTAACGAATAATTTTAGAATCCAAGTGCATCTGATGAAAATGATGAGGATGTGTCAATCGTTCGAGACGAGCATCCACAGAATCGAGGAATCAGCCGCGCGAGTGAACTTTTGGCACGCATGAAGAAGGAGGCGCAATTAAGAGCTGCCAAGGTGAAACTCGTTGTTGCTAGTCTTACCAGTCGCACTATCAGCTGCGGAAGTGATTGGTGAATTGAAGCGTCAGTAAGTAGCGCTTGATATCTTGGATCTGAGGCAACAGTAGTCATCAAGAACGTCCACCTTAGCTATGCTCAATTCGCAGTAGGTATAATTTGGGCGCAAATAACTGAAGAAATAGCGATAGGTCGTACGCTGTGTTTGAGGCTGCAGATTGGACAGTGCATTCGGCGCGCCAAAAATCGAGGAATCCCAAAGTTTGGGGACTCAAAGACCGATGAAAAGCTGACCAATCTTGAGGTGCTCTAACTGAAGTCGGGCCGATACAACCTTTCGCTGCTTGCTGCTGATATTGGAACTTCGATTACTTACTGCCACTACTTCGCTTTGGTTACTACAGTAAAGCGGCACCGCCAATTTTTACCCGTCCCAATGTTCCATAAACTTACTACTGCCACGGTCAACGCACCACTTACTGTAGCAAATATTAGTAGTTGCGCACTACTGTTGAATACCGTCATCAGTGCTTTGCCGCAACCGTTCACCCGCACTATTAGTACGAGCTGTTAGCACTACCAGTATTGCTTACTGCTGCATCCCTAAATACCTCTTTTCAAGATTACTCGCAGCAGCTGCTGCTATTGTTTATTAGTGTCATTGATAACATTTAGATGTAGTTCACATATAGTTCGCTGCTGTTCACTGCTGCCATCCTGCTACTTATGACTTGTATCACGTCACTGTAGGTTGTCTGCGGTGTCTTGAAAATTCGGAACCCCAGAATTGGTAGATTTCTGGAATTCGAAGTTTCTGCAATGTCCTTGAACTTCGGATCCTGAAATCTAGTTGTCTCTGAATTTCGTGATTGAGATTCTCGAAAGAAAGCTTTTCTCATATTCAATTTATCGCAGACTTTCGTAAAATATATGGTTTTTTCCTTCTTTGGCTCCGCAGGTGTCACACAACTTCGTCAACAGCCGCCACTCTTTCTAGCTCTGTGCCAGTGCTCAATCGTTCCAAGCGTTTTCTGACATTTGGAAACAGGAACTTTCTGGGTTGGGCATATGCATATAGGAAGTGAATTTTTGCAAGCTAACATTTATGTTCAATAGCGAGCAAAATGTTTAAGATTCTGGCCGACTCCTCGGATTCTGATGAAAGCGTGTCGTTGGTAACGAAGGCGCGGATATCGAAAAAGGCCTCTTCATCGAAAGCAAAAAGCATTAACAAAGTAAACACTCGTGAAAGGAAGAGGCGTGTACCAGCGACGAAGCGCTCAAATGTACCATCCAGCGATGAAGCAAATAAACATTTGGAAGCGACACCTGCCGCTGGTTGGTCATTAAGGTTTCTACCTAGTTAAGTAGTATGCTATGTATCTAGAGGAACGCGGAAGGCACTGTTTCATCGGTGGCAATATTTTTACCATATTATA
The DNA here is from genome assembly GCA_022844705.1 of Toxascaris leonina. NCBI lineage: Eukaryota > Metazoa > Nematoda > Chromadorea > Rhabditida > Ascarididae > Toxascaris > Toxascaris leonina. Next base: position 109,105 of record JAARMF010000188.1, on the reverse strand, counting down.
TAACGATTGTGAGATAGGTCGAGGAACGTGGTACCTACTTTTATATCTTCATAGCACAGGTGCATATTCCACAAAAAAGATCAGGGACTCGGAGGGTGAGGTATAAGCAGTGGCTTGCTTAGTAAGGCAGGCCTCATACCTGTTACTATTTTTGCTCATTCTGAACAATGTTCAAGTTCTGAAGTGACATCTTTGTGTGGTTAACCGCAGACGCTTTTCAAGATAAACTGCAGCAGTTGGCAGTGTTGCTATTTCCCACTCCTTCAGAATCTCTCTATTGGTATCGTAGGAATAAGAAAATAGCTTGCATAAATATTGAGTCACGAACGTCAAAATGATAGAAGGGCAAAGTAATCACTTGGGAATTCTTCAAGCTTTTGGCGGCCTGCGAATCGACATGGAGCTTTCATATTTTACCTGCTTAACTTTCTTAATACAAACTTTGTATGTGCCATATTTTCATTGGCCTAAGTTCACTGGACGCCTGCCGTCCTGAGGCACGCTGCAACTACTCGAGAGCAGGCATAAGGGATAGCTGCTAGCGCATCAAATTAGGTGACCAGCTATGTTACCTTTTTTTCTTGAAGTGTTATCTGCTTTTTATGAGTATATTTCTGATGCATTTATCAAGATGTTACAAAAATCGTTGAAATTCTTAAGTGTTCAAAGGCGTCAAAAATTGGCAGCATTTTATTCGACAGTTATTTTCTGTAGCACAAACATTATCACAATCATTGAGCAGGTGGGTGTTTCTATGGCCAGTGCCACTAACTTTTTGGATTGCTCGGATACTCGGCTCGGAGTTTTTCTTTGCCCAAGAGAGGATACGAATTATGTCTCTATAAAATCAATGGCGTGGATGAGGTTTTTCAGAGAGGCTAAGTCCACTTCCTTTGAGGGTATCTGTGAATCATGACACTAGTATGTGGTATGAGTCTTCTCACCTTCCAACTACATCCTGACCAAGAAGGAAATGGTGAAAAGGAGCTAAATGTGCGTTGTCATGTCTCCATCTGATCTGAAAATCGAGTCTGCTGACAGTCGTTGATTTGCTGGTGCCGCGCTCAGGGCAGTAGGTCTGTCGCCATTTCTGCCACCTGTTGTCCATTGACTGTTAAAATCGATGCGGCAAAGTTGGGCAGCGAGGTCAAATGAAAATTGATGCAAATTTTCCCGAATTCTTCATGGTCATATTCTTCCCGATTCACGGTTCATGCTGTTCCAGATGCTTTTGTCAAAAGCTTCAAAAGCTCATATTGAAGTCGTGTGTGTGCCTCTGTAATTCAGCGTCTGTTTGTCTGCTGCGTAGTTTCACTGAAGCCAGAGTTATTCAGTTTGGTGGATGCAACATACACCATAGAACGATCTTGTTTGCAATATCTTGCATTCATCTATTTACTCCAAGAAGAGCCGTGGAATTTGAAAGCGAAAACCACTCATTTACATTTTCTAAGCATTCAACTAATGAGTCGAAAGAATATCTTGAGAGGGGTTTGTGTTCACAATCTGATCAGTAAAAATGAGGTATTCTCGAAATCTTTTAGAACTGCTTAGTTAAATGAATGGATTGCAAAAGTGCATATAACGGCAACTGTTCTTCTGAGTTTGCTCACAAATTCAGTAATATCCGATGCATATTTTTTGCGTTATATTTCTGCAATATGAGATGTTTTCGTTGACTTGATGATCAGATGATATCGAGAGTTCTGTAAATTGTGTTGAAACAAAGGATGTAATTGTAACTCATTTGGAATTGATGCTTCGCAGATTTCCTAAAATTTTCTTTTAGTTCCGCCAACGAAGAAACGTCGAGGACGTGCGCAGGTCAAGTGATTTGCTTTGAAATGCGCGACTTGTTCGCAACTCCTCTTCGGATCACTTTTTCTCATGTGCAGGGCAACTGGAGTGATTGTTTTGCGTGATTGGCATAATTTTATTGCATCCAATCTTCACTGATGTGCAGCTGCGAGCATTGCATATTTCGACCGAACGCTTTTTCTAAATGCACTGCAACGTGTACATACTTTTGAAAGATACCGTTTTCGCGGTATTGTTTGTATGCTGTCGGTTATTGGTAAAATGGTCGATGACAAATTTTGCGTCCTCGTCATCAGCTGAACTGTATCTCTCGCTTCATTTCACTCGTTTTTATCCATGTTCCTCTCAGCCGATAATAACATTCCAGACTTGCCTGCAAGCCATGGACTTTGTTAGATATAAATCCACAGCACGTCGGTTTCGACTTATTTATTCCTGAATTGCTGCTGGGAACTGTTGAATCTGATACTGCACTCTTATACCGGTTCTTAGGAGCCGTTCTGCAACTGCTCGATATTCTTGAGTGGGGAAGTTTATAGGCTTGTTTTTTTTATTAATTTTTTCTTGCGTGTTTGTTGTCTATATGTTGCCTTTATTTATTATGCTGTTGTTATGCAATTTTGAGCCAATAGCATAATAATTCCTTTTGCAGTTATCCATCGACATTTGTTGATGGTGCCATGCGGAAAAAGTATACTGCCGCAGCCACCAGAAGGGATTTACGACAGGAACTAATATTTTGTTGATCACACGGCCATCTGGCGATTCATTTTTTCCACAGTTTTTCCATTCAGATGGGTGCTTTTTTCCTTTCGTTTTTTTTCCTCACCCTCCCTCATCTTCCTTTCTCGTTTCGGTTGCATGTTCTCAAGACGATCTTCTCTTCTCATCTGTCGTTCGGTGGTCACAAAATAAAGAGAACGTTATTGGGGGCGGACCAGTTCGTGGCAGTAGTGCCTCATGGCATAGTTAGTCCAATGTGATTACAGTTGTTGTCCCCGTTCTGAAGTTGTTTAGAGTGTGTCCCTTATTACACCGTATGCTGCAGCTGTTGTGACAGTCAGCCATGTTTTAGGTGTTCGATTTCTCGATTTTAGTTCATTGCCATTTATCTTTCTGACTGATTGTAACCCAGCGCGTTCTTAATGCGGTTTATTGCTATTCGTTATCCATTTTGTATTCATCGTGACACCTTCGTTTTTGTTTCGTTCTCGGCAAGCGGCTTGCGGTTCGATGAGTGGAGTGGGGAGGCAATAGGTGTTGGGCTACAAATGTATTTTAATCTGATCGGAGGCTTCAAACTATGAGAACAATTTCTGCAGCGAAACTGGACAGTGAACCAAGTTTTGTTTCGAGACTCCAACCGAGGCTTGAAATTCGATTGCCGTGTTTTATTGGTTAGCTCTACCGACAATTAACTACCAACCTGTAGTAGAATCTTATGTGATTTTCATCGCGTTAGAGACGTTTCAGAGACTTGCGAATGTGAATTTCGAATGAGAAAGGGGCGTGAATATTAAGCCGCTTATAATTCATTTATTCATCTGGCTAATACAGGTCGTTGTGAACAAAGTGAGGTAGAGACTTTATTTGTGTGTGCAGCATTTGAGCCTGTTCGGTTTGCACACTGATTGAATTCTACATCTAAAGTTTTCTTATAATTTTCGTTTTTGCTCCCTTATTTTAGCACGTCATTTTCTCATTATGTGTAATGGAAGTATTATGTCTTGTATTAACACTGACTTTATTCCTTCCCTTGTCCTTATTAATCTTGCAACTCATTGAGAGGGGCATATTTTTGTTGCCACATTGTTCTTGATTAATGAAATACCCACCTTGATCCACCGTCGTCGAATCGCAGCGTGGAATGGTGAGTTATGTTAAGTCATCTAGCTGGTGTAGGTGAAAGATTATGAACTGTTGAATTTGCATACTTTATCCAGTATGTGGTGATTGCTGACGGCCCTATTTTCTGATTGGTGTGTTGCTCGCTGCACGGAGAATTCGTTTGTAAAATGGTCTCATTCTGTTGCTTCTTATTTTGGCAAAAATGATTGCTTCATATTATAACGACGGAATTGAATTTTGCTTAGGCCAATACTGTGCATTCAGAGTTGCCTACTTTTCATTTGGCAACATCGCCGCTGTAAAGTCCCGGTAATATGAATACCACTGAATTCGAGCCTCATTGTTTCCAGCAACGTGACTTGTATTTTAAAAGGGAGCGCAGAAATTGGAGGTAAAGCAATATTGTTGTCTGCTTCATAGCGAGTTGGCTGGATGGAACGCTTGCAGATTTTATCGTTTCGCCGCATTCGCAGACGACGAAACAACAAAACTTCACGGGAGTATTCTTTTGCTGACAGTCACCTGCGTCGCGTTACCCATGCGTTTCGGGGCAATTTCAGAAATGGTGTTTCGTTAGTCAGGGGCCAATTCTGAAGTTACCTTATGAGCATGTTAACATCGCACGCTTATCGGTGGACGGGGGAGTGCTTTGTCAGTCAAATTTACAGACGCTTCAATAGTTAAACAGGTCGAGTGTTGTGTGCAAATGCTTGCTCGAAGCAACATGATAATTAAGTCTACCATCTTGCTTGTCACTTCCTCAGCGTGTCTTTTCAAATATTTCATTTTTCGCGAAGCATCAGTATGTTTCTGTCTTCACTGTCACTCCCATTGTTCGTTTTCTTTCAGTAAAATCAGTGGTATTTTCTTTTGATTCGTTTTCACAAATGCAACATAAACTCTGGCTGCCTATCATTAGAATGGGGATAGAGATGAGAGGGAAACCACCATCGACCAACGGTTGGTTTTCGCCGTGTTCTCCTTTCATACGAAGTTCGTCAAATGCAACAGATGCGACGAAAAAGTCAGTCTATCATTGACTCGCTCATGTTTTAACGTCAATGCTGTAACTATAGATAAAAGTCATCGGTCAATTTTCACGCCATGTGCTTTTTGTGCTTAGCTAGGCGGAAGAGTGCAGATTTTTAATTAGGGTGGCGTCTGAGACAGAACGCCGAAACCATGGAAATGCGCTAGGAGTGGGGCTGTTGATGACTTGTATTGGGTGATAGGTTTGCCAGAAATACGTTCTCTAAAATAGGGGAACAACAGAGATATGGAAGTATTTCTTATTTGGATGGTTGCTGGCACGGCGCCATTCATGCTCTTCATCAGGTGGTTAGCGGTGATATTTACTGATTTGAGGTCACTCTAAAACAACCAATCCTAACAGTTCAAGTTGCTATTAGATCGGCCAATAGATACATTCTCACTAGTGCTATACAGCATGTTAGTTCTTGCATGGATGAGGGTGGGAGTTGATAGTGGCCTCCAACTGCGACGCTTCCGCCCATCAAAATTATTCGGTATATTCGATCATACGTGGTTGAATTCGCATAAGCAGTTGTTTATCCTAGAGTATGACTAGTTGACTGCAAACAAACTTCGTCCGTTGCCAAATTTCCCCTGCGCTAAACTACGGCATGCTCGCGCTGGGAGAAACAGCCTCGCAGCGACGGCCGTTCAGCAGTGAAGTCGCTGGGGAGCCGTAGCCTCGTTTATACAACAAATTGAGACTGTTGGGCAGAGACCACAGGAGGCTTCCCACACTTCATAGGAATCCGCTGTCGTCAAAGCACCTAAATTGATGCTGGCAGCCTTGTGCATACCAGCTGAGGTCTTGAACTTGCTCAAGTGTCGTGACATGTTCTCTGCAAAGGCGCCATTGGGCTAATCAAGCTGCTGTGTTCGAAGTAGAAGCGCTTATCGACGACTGCTTTCATATCATCCAACTTTCGGCCTACCTTCGAACCAGTTTCTAGGGATCAAATTAAGGCTGCATTCGTAGTGGGATGGCGCCAGTTCCTAGGCTTATAACCTGGCTACACGCTTCTTTGTGTGCTCTAAGCAATGGCTAAGGTGCGGTGAGCATTACTTCTCTGAAAACAGTGTGCGTGATGTTGAAATGCTGCACATCTCACATCGTTCTGTTGTTTTTTCATTTGTTCCGAAGTGTTTTGTCATACTAATGCAATACTGAGATTCGTCTTATTATGTTGATTTTCATCATTTATATGCGAATTGAACGTTCCTTCTGCATCTGTGATGGACTTAACTCTTAGGAAGATCGTTTGAAGGAAGAGCGTCATTGGAGAGAAGGTGAAATTCTGCCAAACTCACATTGTGTATACTTTAAAGGCATCTCTAAGCGTTGAAGGTTTCTGGATCTTTATTGATGCTTTAAACTTCAAAAAGCGCTTTTATTAGCTTCTTGGTGCAGTCTAGGGCAAAACGCGAAAATCGCAATGATCTCATAGGAATCTTTAAAAAAACTGATGGTTTCGTCCGGTGCCAATTTTGAATGACCAGATGCGATCACTCTGTGGCACTATTCCGATTTCTTTCTCAAAACTTTGATTTTCGTTTTGTCAGCTCAACATTCCAGGAGAACGGAAAAGGAGGGGGGAACAAGGAGTTTTTCAAGTTTCATTAGTTTTTGCTGGGAGGTCATGTTTTTTCCGGTCGAGAAAACGGGGGGGGGGGGGGG
>JAARMF010000188.1:67736-91697 GCA_022844705.1 Toxascaris leonina | reverse complement strand
CCCCCCCCCCCCCCCCCCCCCCCCCCCCGCTTCTTCCTACTCTTTCGCGATATCGTCCACAGCGGCGTTATGGCGCACTCTCTGTAATGAGCCTCCAAATTATGATAGGGCTATGTATGGCCAGTAAAACCTTTGAGGGAACCGACCGTCTGTCCCGAACATACCATGATGAAAGCAAGCCGCAAAGTTACCGAAAGGCTGCGGAAATTTTGAGGCAGTGATTCAGACGTCACGAAGAACGTATAACCACGAGATGTGGTTAATTTTTTGTGTCTATGTAGTGAACGAAGAAATGGAAGCACATTATAATCCAGAATTCGACGGCAGTTGAAGTACTGCGTGTAAGATTTCGAGAAATCTCCCATCTAACCTTCGATGTACTCTTTCGCAAAAGATTCGCTCCTCTGGCAACATTTGAATTTCGGGAACTTCAGAAAGGTGGGGTCGAAGACTCATAAAGGAAGAGTCGAGATGAAATATACGAATACGGATATGAGGAGGCTCCTTTGTTTCGTTTGCTTTTGCTGAAGAAAAAAAGTCCGCAAAAATATGAAACATAAGAATGTTGCGAAAGTTTCGTATTCTTGCGGCCTTTCTTATCAAGCAGTTCTCTATCTTCCAGCAAAGAGACGCGCAACCATGTGCGGATAATGGAATGGTCCAGGTTAATTAATGTTTCACCAAGATGATGAACAAAAACCGCGTTAAAGCAGGCCGTGTACCATTAAAAGTCTTACCATTTGAGGTACATAAGGCTCTCGAAAAAGCATCGCACTTTACTCAATAAGAGCGCCCTTGAGATGAGCCCATATATTCGTGAGAACAGACTCGGTGTCGCTTGAGTGAGAAAGTCCACCTCGGAGACTATTTTATAGGACGCGTGACATGAGTAGTAATTATATACACGGTTATATCTGTAAGTGGACATTATATACGAACAATCATATAAACAGTAATTGCATATTTCGTTTAAATAGCACTAAAGTGACGAACAACCGGAGATCAAGTTTTCGGCGCAGCCTTGAAGCATGAAAAATCAGCATTACGTTAGAAAAGCAGCAAGTCGAGCTTAACAGTGTAAATATATCACCCCACAACAAATTATTCAATCATTTTAAAAGTGCACAATATGAAAGCTGGATCAGGGGTATCTTTGCTGCACTACAGTTCCATATTCAGCACCTGGTAAGAATGTAAGTCTTATTTCAAACTCAGAAGAATTTCCCTATATGACCGACCATAGTCGTTCTGGTGTGCCTTCAAAAATACTCTCTAAACATGGCCTATTGGATTACCTACTTCAAAAGTTATTTCATCCCTCACATTTATTGTGCGTGAATCCTATTCGAAAGATGATCGAGCAACAGACCTCTACAGTTTTCTCCTTTCGTCCTATCCCCTCCCTCCTCTTAAAGAAATCTACTAAGAACTTGCGTGTGGCCTGTGTTAGTGGCGAGTAGTACTCGACGACCGCCATCAACTGACTGCAAATCGCATCGCCAGTGGCCAAACAACGCGTTCACTTCTCTGCGAAGAGCCGCCAGATCGATCATTGAGAGACGTGGATACGCAAACGGAAATAACCGCCGACCTCTTACCCCTACGCCTTCCAGCATTATTGCCTTGGGACGTGTTGATGGTGGATCATCACCGACCTCAAATCATAGTTGCAAATTATGTTAGATCAATTTACAATCTCATCAAACCTCCAATGGGACCGACCGCACCCTCATATACTTTGCCTCTCTACGATCCAACTGGTGTGAAACTTCCGGAACTTTTATTGGCATCCCTGAAGTTTTTTAGAATACGACGAATCCACTTGAAATTCATGCAATTTTTTGTCACTCCGAAGTTGATGTATCAGTAGAGGATCTTTCTTCATGCCCATATATTATACCCATGAAGTTGCACGGATATGACTCCAAGTGCTGACACGCAGGGACACATAAATGCACAAAAACGAACAAAAACTTTACAAAATGCGCCACAAAAACATTGCGGGAGCGCACAAGCGACAAGCAATAAGGTACTCAAACAAATGCAACGCAATTACCAAAATTATTCCATACGTGATGCGCACAAAATGTGACACCTATATTACCACTAATAGAATACGGCTGCGTCTTAAAAAACGACCCCCGATTTTCCGTACTACATAATCGACTACTATCAGAACGCCCACCGTTTTAACCTTTATCACAACGGATGAGCAAAGTGGGGAAGAACCTGTACCAAGAGGTTACAAACCGCTTCTTTCAGCTTGGAAGTAAGGCTTCATAATCTAAACTACAAAGAACAAAGACCATTTCTTCTACAGATTCCTTGCCTATGCAAAGTGGTGCACTTCAGTGGCATTCTTTCTGTTGCAATGCAAGAAATGGAAAATTGCGGATTACCGTGAAATCGATAAACGATTCCGAAAAAAATTCAGTACCGGTCCCCGAAACCTTTTCGCTCCAAGATAGCATAACCTTCGCCACAACGTGTGCGCGACCAACTTCTTGGTTGATCTTCACTACTTTTTTCACAACGCAAGAAATGCGTTGCCTTTGTTGTTAATTCCAGTCCTATCCAAGCTTTCGAGTCCGTTTGACGATTCCTTTGCTACCCAGGATTCCTTTGCGAATATGCAATCGTTCTTGCCGATGCGCGCTCAGTCGGATCGTGAGCAACTTCTTATAAGAAAAGAGAGATTTAGCACCAACAGTTTCTGAATCATCCTTCCAGCAACTTGCATCCAGCCAGCCGCATTACTTAAGCACTATTTTCAAGACGTGGGCCGCAAGCAGCCTGTACGGCTTCCCTTCAAGGTCATTTTTCAAAAGACACCGGACCAACTCATCACCGCTTCCAGAGCCGCAGTTTGGTTTTCTGTCCAACAAACGATGGCATCCTTAAATTCGACCTTCCACTTTCTTCTAGTTACTCATATCTGTTTCAGTCCGCGAACATTCACGTCGACGGCGTCTTCGTTAGTTCTGGCCTTGCGGCTATGCGTAATAAAAAAGATTTTTCAAAACTTCATGTCTTACGACAATTCGTAGCAACCGCTTCCTTACTTGAGCACGCCCTCCTCAAAAGAGAAGCATGGAATAAAAAAACCAGGCTACCAAATTTCTTTCAGCACCTCACAAACCATGGCAGTGTGCTATTTGAGCTGAAGAATGCTGGTCCCACATTTACACCGAAGAACCACTTCAAACCTGCGCAAGAACTGGTCAACCTGCAGCTCGTCGCTACGCGTTTTCGATGCCCGTCTGCTCTTAGAGTTATCCATAACGAGGAGCCGTTGGATTCGTCTTAGATCGAAGTGTCCTCTTTTTGGACAATTTATTTGGTTGGCCAACGCGAAATCCCTAGACAGGTCAAAAGAAAAAGACGTCCTGATGGGCACTGCAACCTCGTTTACTAATAATGAAGGACCGAGATCAGGAGGTTTCAATGGGGCACATATGCCCTTACTCCTCTTCTCTTTCCCTTCCCGTCCCACCCTGGTTCGTCGTCCTCTCTCGTTCTTCTCCACTCCTGACTCCGCTTCCACTGCGAAGTGCTTTGCCAATGATAAGGAGGATAAATCCCGATTTCAGTTCCATCCGATTTTAAGCCAACTTATAGTGAACATTTAGAGCTCGGTTCACCCAAGTGGGGGCTACGAGACATCGAATGAGACGAGGCGGTCAGAGAACGGCGCATGTCTGGCCATCTCTCAGCAGCTGCATTTGAAACGACGGAAACCATTTAACGAAAAGCGTACCAGATTAATGAACGGGACTCCCATCAGCGGTACAGGGATTCGATTAGCGAATGGCCGTACTGCATACAGAAGGACGCGAAAAGGTCGACAAGCCTTCACTTCTTTTGGCTTATCGCTAAGAGACAACCTAAAACAAACGGAACGTATAACAACTTCCAAAACGCTACTGCAATATGCCTAAACTTCCCCAAAGAATGTTATGACCATCATGTTCCAACGTCGCCCCATTCTTTCATCATCTTAACATATAAAACGTGGTGGTATCGATCATCGTAACATCAACAGTAATACCTCAATACACATCTGTTAATTAATGATGGAAAAACTTATATACCTGGGAAGATTTTCTGAGGCATAAGATATACTTTATCCCTAATCTTATAACTCGTTTACAGGACGCCACACATACTTCTAACAATGCTCATCTCCTATGCACATTGCCTTTTATCTGCAAATTCACTATTCAAGAAACGCGCAGCTCAAAAGCATAACACCACCTATTGCAATCATGCGGCGATAAGCTGTCGATGTGCTCAACAGATATGATCCTAGCAGATAAACTTCCATAAACATTGCAGCTTATGAACGAAAATGATGTCGTGCATTAATTTTGAAGAGTTCACACGTTCGCAGCATTTCCAAAAAAACCTGAACCTGAGGACCGAATTCACTTCAAAAGACGAAACTGGCGAGAGGAAAGAAGCGATCGGTGCGAATGAAAATTTGGGTGCGTGATGTGAAAATCAATCGAGCAGCAGTGGCTCATATCAGTTTTACAACGAACAACTGAACCAGCATCCGGCAGAAAACAGACGCAATGCACGACGATTCAACAATGTATGTTCCATCGAAGCTGCCTTGATGCAAGTTTTTAGAAGCATATGCCCAAAAAGAATAAAAACCATTAGAAATAATATACTTCCAAATCTAAACAACAAGCCATCTACAGGCCAAACAGAAACGGAAAACCAACGTGTTACAAACGGTTAGATGAGCTAATCGCACAAATGTTTCGCCAGTCGTTTTTGCGTCGTAAGCGGCATTGTGAAAGTACTCTTTATCTGTAATGTCTTTCTTTATGCACCTCCATCGATCGCGCTCATATCAATCTTTTTTTAGAAGACTACTTACCGCGCACCGAGAAATGTCAGGATGTTCTAGAGATTGTTTCGACACCCTTATCATGGCAGCCCAGTATCTGGAAAGAACTTCCCCTGACAGCTTACTTCGGGAGAGACTCTGTTCACCGTAACTCCTGAACCGTCCTGTTCAAAACTAAAAGCAGAGATGATGCCATTCCACTCCTCTCATCCCGTCAACCTCCTCGTGACGATTGGAAGCCCATTTGATTACCCCTGTTAGAATCCTATTCCCCTCCAAACTAGAATCACCTTACCTTTGATAATATGCGCCTATCCCTCCTTCTTTTCTCTTTCCTTTCCCGATCTTCCCTATGCCAGAAAACACTATATTCATCGACGCCCCATGAAACGGGCACCCCCGCACAGAAAAAAACATTCTGATGCGACCCTTGCAAGATGTCGTTCTTCAACACTGCTTACATCTGAAACATTTCTAGATGACATAAGCAAGGGAAGCGCAATCCCGTAACCTTATGGAAGGAGCCACACCTTCAGCTCCCGCTATCCCTTCTCGCACTTACGTCGAACTATTGCAAGTCTTGCCAGATACGGTTATGTTGCTTGCCACAAGTATCCGATGTCAATCATTGAGGATTCCTTGCTCGAAAATCGACGAAAACAAGAACAGCGGATAGTATTAACAAAGATCATTTAACAAAGCAAAAAATGGTTCCTACACATTCACCTACTTATTTAACTCACTCGACTTTTCAGTGAATACCGGTATATTGCGTAATACTCTTCGAAGATTTCGTTATGAATGGAGAACTGGGCACTAATATGAGAGAAAGAAATACGGCCTTGTACCTGCGTACTTGATGTGGGCTGCATTTGCGAGGGAAAACCCTGGGAAACGATACGGCAGATTTTCACTGCTCACCGGACTGAAAAAAAAATTGACAAGAACACAACTCAGAACAACGATGACAGAATGGTCGCAACATGCCCGGAACTCCCTTCTGCTTTGCTGGGAATTTACATCCAAATGCACCTTTCGAACTTATGGAACCGTTTGAAAAGCATGGCGCATTGGCAGTGCTGAAAATCTTCAACATGCCGACTTAAACTATTAGTCATGACATATGATAAAAAGCATCATAATCTTGCGTGATCTCCGCCAACCAAATATAATCTCCACGCAAAACAAAGGATGGATTTAATTCCGAGGACAAGTATGGATAACTGCAACTACCTGAGAAAATAACGCCATGTGAAGGAGAATGTTTGCGATCTGCAAAGGACAGATTAAGTTATTTCCGTGATGTGCCACTCCGGGTGGTGAATTCCTCGTCCCTACGAGCTACAGCCCTGCCTTTTTACATGGAACCTACATGAATGGAAGCAAGAAAGGTGTGGAAGAAAGAAGCAACAGATCATTGGAATATAGAAGTTGAATTCTGATTGTACAGTCAAAACATGCCTTTGCTAAGGAATAAAGAGAGGATAAAAAATCGAAACAACGTACTGCTTAAAGTAAGCACCCAATGTGACGAGTGAATAATTCATCACGCCATGCCACGAAAGTCTCTGAAATGTAGGTTGACTGCTGAGATATTATAGGGGCTAAAACAATTTTAAAAAAATAGCACAACCTTCTGCAGAATAAAAGGTATTATCATCTTGCACGATCTTCATCAACCAAACATATCCCCCACCCAAAATGAAGGCCGGATTTAATTCCGAGGACGACTATGGATAACCGCAGCTGTAGAGGTCAACCAAAAATTTTATATCACTTTTTCACAATCATTGCAATTTCAACAATTACTTTTTTTTCAATTCACTGTCCTATTGTATTGATCCATTCAAACATTCAAAAGACATTCTATGATTTGATGTCAGTTCGCTGCCCCCGCGACTCATCGTTTGCGTCGATCTGAAATCGAATCACGGTTTCCTACCGCTAAATATCTGCATACCAAATTCCCAACCCGTTAATAAGCGACACAACCAAAAACAGCAATTTTCTATGCAGCGACGAAGTTTCTTTTTGAGTCTTGGCAGAAATTTTGGAAAACTAAGTAAGCGTGAACTTAGCTTACACGTTTATTTTCCTCGGCAAGAATCCGAGTATCGATAATCACAGGGAAGATCGTGTTCAATGCCCTTTTCCATTTACCGTAGTCTTCTAAAATGAATCTTTCAGTTTCACGCAGAACTCATCTGTTTATCGACAACAAGGTCAGATCATTGTCTCCTGCTTATACTTTCTCCTATGCTGCATATGGTGAAGAAATGCGACGATGTCAACTACTGGTTATCGTGCCTCCAACAATGTCTGAGGAAGTGTCGATTAAAAGGGGAAAAAGGGCGAAGAAACCATCCAAACTTGGCGACGTAAACCATCAAACGTTGGAAACATAATCATGATTTGGAGAATAACAACTTCCAGGGACTTCACCTATCGGATATAAAAACTTGTGAACAACTGCAAATGAGCCGCGCCTTCCAAGCAGCCGTCGATTTGCCCTAACCATCCCTGATGCGTCCACTTTTCGCAGTCTACGCCATGAGCGTTTGATGTTCCAGATCTTACTTTCATCAGCGTAATAAAAAAAGTTGTTCAGGTTTCAGATCTGACACGGAAAATCCTTGGAAGTTGTTCTCCAAATCATGGCCATGTTTCCAACGCTTGATGGTTCACGTCGCCAAGTTTTCGTGGTTTCTTCGACCTTGTTTCCCTTTCAGTCGACACTTCTTCAGATATTATGCAGCGAAATAAATAATCGTCATAGTAACCAAAAGGCAAGACCGAGAAAGTCATTTTCAAAAAGCTCCATCGGAAATTGAGATGGAAATCTCCAGTCAGTTCGCTTACGTCAACTTATGGTTGCAGTAATTTTCAAAGGCTCATTTTGGCAACTAAAAAACGATGCTATAAAGAACATTATCTTGAGTCACGCAGACATTGTCAACTCGTACGCCCACGAAAGCAGATATTAAGTGGCGTTTCAAAAGACGAAGCAGCCTCGAGACGAGCGAAATCTTTCAGGCGATATTTTGTACTTGTTTTTAAGCTCGCAAACCAGGAAACAATTTTTGGGAAAACTGAGGCAACTTTTGGAAAGTGTAATTACCAGGAACTAAACATGCGGTTCGTAAGACGTAAACCCATACCTTTTGAGGCCAGTGAAAAGTGCTGAAAAAATTGCCAATCGCCTATGATCATTACTATTTTGGGTAGTCCTTGGATCTTGCAAGGTGCAGAGATAAAACCAATTTCCGTACACAAGTACTTGTAACCTTTTGCTCAATTCCAAACTGCATTAACTGAGCATGTGAACAAGAAACCAAGTTATTAATCGAGCCTGGGAAATTATTTCGAAATCAAGAAAAGTTCCTCCACCCTTTCAACGCTAAAATTCATCCTACCAGGAAACATCCTTTGGTGACACAGTGACCGATTCTCAATAAGAAGTGCAAAAGTGCCTCCAGTACGAACAACTCCAATACGTAGCGATAGCATGCACTCACCCACGTCACATTTCATATCACCGCTTACTATCTCAACTTACAATTACAGAAGTAAATAGCCAAACACATCAAATACTAGAGATGTTTAAATTCGATCCACAAAACAAAATGTCCAGCTTTCTTTCCGCCATCCTTACGAAGCGAGATCTCGGTCCACAATCATGGGTAATTCTGAGATTCTGATTAGTTCGGAGGGTGCAAAATATATGGTCTGGTGAAAGTCACTGCTCATTCTCCCAGCATGAAGATCTGTTACGAGGCCAGCTTCATAAAACACTTACGCCGAAAACAGCATGGAAATGCATCTTGACTACGCGAAGAGAAGTGTACCTGGTAGGTCGGCGAAAAAATATTGATATAAATATAGAAGATCGAAAAGACAGTTGTGACCAACGACGGGCTGAAATTGAATGTCTCGTTAAAATTCACAGTAAACAACGAGCTACTGAACACGGGAAATGAAAACCTGCTGAACGTAACTAGCAGGTAATAAAACAATAAGAGAGCTGCTGAAAATCCAAAGGCATCCTGACAGGTGTAGGGCGTGATACTCAGGATTTCATCGCACTGATTGGATGACTGGGGGGGGGGGGGGGGGGGGGGGGGGGGGGGCGACTGGATAGGATCTGTGAAGAGGTGACGATAGCCTAGAAATGAAAAAACGCTGTAATAGCATTGCGCAATCAGTTGTTCCGCTTTAGATGCACCACCTTTAGCTCTGTCTTAAATAGCAACTGCTCTACACGTCCAATAATAGCTCAGGTCGTTGCTACTAGTTCGCAGGTCTTTTTCCTTCAGGCTGGAATAAACTGAAAAACCTTCATGAGTGATCATAACTCAAAACTTCCGCTCAATTTCCGCTGCGGTATTATGTACGAAAGAATCCATAGAAGATGGAGTGCTCACCAATCTTGCGTCGATTATTGCGTAGAGTATCTGCGATGCACCCGCAATTTCGTTCACTGTTCTGAAAACTTTATAACATGCGCTATACATTTCCAATAAATAACAAGATTTTAAAATTGGAAGGCTGTAAGAATGTTTACCTATTCCGATCGACTTAATCTCTCACGACCTCATAATTTTCAACTGCTTCGAGCAGTCCCGTCTCTGAATGCAGTTTGTAGTCTCTTACCTCTTCGCATGGTCAGAGTATAGAACAAACGTCATGCTGATGTCACCTCACCATCAAGCGTCTTTGCGCTCACTAGCCACCTCAAACATTTCAAGCTTGGGAGAACCTAGGAGTTCGTTTCTAACTGACATCAGATTTTTAAATCATCGTCTTCGTTTGCTTCATCGCTTCCTCTGTTAGGTTTTATGTTCGTAAATCTTCTCCATTTTGCTTGTGAGATAAACATTCTTCGACAAGTTCCGCAGCCACAAAACATTTGCATAATCTAGCAGAACAGCAACTTCAAAGCAATATTGATCTGTGCGCTGCAGAATACTAAAAAAAAAAACTGTGAAATGTCTGCTCACTGCAAAAGACAATTGCAAGCCAAGTGTCAACGTTAGGTACGTACTCTCAGCAAAGGAATTTATATCTATTGCATTGTCTCTTTGAGCGGAGAACTGCTTCATGAATATTTTTTTACCATCTCCCTAACCTGAAATGCCCTTTTCATATAAACTCCGCGCAAAATGTGGGTCTCGTCTCGAAAACAAGATGAATAGCATCTGTAGCACAGTGCAGCAACAAGAAAACAACCACCACTGTTCCACCACTCAACCATCTTATACTACCGAGTTCTAGACCTCGACCAGTGAATGATTTGCTTGATCAGCAGCCATAAGCACTACGGCTACTGATCAAACAAATCCATATTCAGATCGAGCAAATTCTTGGCAACGGATCGAATCGGGCCCTGAGCACATTCACTAGCGCATAGCGCTTATTTGTTAGCAAGCATGCTCAATACTACAGCTGGCAGATCAGAGAACGGTTTGCCTCGCAGAAGTTGTAGACAGATGTGGAAGAAACTTAAATTCTTTCATTATTAGTTTGCAACAAAAAGCTTTAAAGAGACATCTTCTTTCGCGATGTCAAGGTCTCAGATCCAGCTAGTTTTCCTTTTCAACTGTTCACTAAAACATTTTTCTACGAGTACCAAGTGCAACAAGTGAAGCTTTAGTAGTTTAACTAGCAAATCGCCTCAAATAACCATAACTTCAGACATAAGACAGCTGATGGTTTCTAGCGTGACATAAGGGAAGCTGACTATGGAGATCGACTACAGAAAAGTTTCTGTAGAAAAAAAGAGACACTAATTACGAGGAACATCTCGCAACAACAAACAATCAAACGTCTCAGCTTCAAGACTACACGAATTCTCTCATACAAGCTTACTTATTAAGTAATCTGACCCTTTCGTTCCTCACTCTTCTTTCGCTGGAGCTTGCTTGCTGAACGTGCAGCTGAAAAAAAGGCATTGATGAAAAACATTCAACACCCCTCCAAAGCTCTGCAAAAACTTGCTTTTCATAGCGTAGAAAAGGCGAATTGATCCTTGGCAACGCCTACAAAGGGAACTGAAATCTGTATGCAATGAAAAAAGAGCACATGAAAGCGAAACACTAAAAGAAATTAGTAATGAAACTAAAGCAATGAGTAATCCTGACCGGATAATATGGGAATTGATCTTAAAAAGAGTGCCAGCACAGCAGTCACTGCATTCATATGTAAACTACAAAAAACAATCTATATACCATCCCTTTCCATATTTGCCCCTCCTCTTTTATAAATCTAGTGGACGAGGAGGAATAATTATATGAACAAAATGCCTGAGCGGAGTAAACGAAAAAATAATCAAAATCGAATATCAGTCTGGCAAATAGCACATGAATTCCATAGCTGAAAATACAATAAACATAAGGTGATTTGTGGGCGTACACTGCTAGTTGGACTACATTCGAGAGGCATGCAAGGAAAAAAAGAACGAAAGCTGGAGACATGTCACTTACTCGACATCCTTCAACTTTTAGCTTAACGTGATGCGTATTCGAATGCAACGAGAAAAGTCGTGCGGCTGCCTGCAATCGTGAGGCACAAAACTTGCGATGATTGAGCGGCTGTGCTTCACTTCTACATGCATACGGATCGAAGATTGCATCATCCAGATTTACCACGAATGGAGCGAATGTTATTTCCTTCAAGAAGAAAAAATTACTTCTTTAACTGAAACATCCAAATTAATTAAATACATTTCCAAACATAAGAATGAAGTTAAGGCTGCTAACGGCATTACGAGCTTGTTTCTAAACATATACTCGTTCGCAGGCCTCAGAAGATTTGAATGCACAATAAAAGCTTGCCCAATGAAATATAACCGTGATATAATAAGGAATTCTTGCCTACAAAGGCTTCAAGCAAAAAAAGATGGGCAAGCATAGCCAGTTGGGAAAAGATAAACTAGAATTAACTGAAAAGAAGTTCAGTAGGGAGTTGCTGATCATGAGACGTTTTCTAAGGGAGCTGATGCGCGCAGTAGCCTCGGAAGCAGCCCTATTTAACAAGATTAACGCTACGATGGTTGTCGGTGTCGTTGGGTCTGAGCGGTCGTGTTTCCTTCCGCTCAGCTCGATGCGGTGAAGGGTTGTGAAAGGGCCGTCAGATACGACGGCCGCCTGCGAATATGCTGAATAAGCAGGCGTGAACCAGCCGACGGCGAAATTCACCAGGGTGTGACTGAGGTTGGCGGTGGCGCGCCAACACTTAAAAAATACTCACATTACCCAATGACGGTTTCGCATCACGGCGAGTACGATCCGCCGAAAAAGATCGCAGCCCCTGCTGCCTTGCAGGTACTTCGTGGAAGAAGAAAGGCTAGGAGAAGGAAACTCCGAATAACCGAAACCTACGTCGCCAGCAGACCCGCCACCAGGCGATGTACCATTGTCCACGGCAATGTGGAAAGCAAGAACGCGGCAGACTGCCAACAAGATGGGATTTCGACGTCTACATGGCACTGCTCGGATGCGGCGAGTTCAGGATTGAGAAATATGGAAAAATTGCCAGCTGCATCGATGGAGACAACGACGAAACGATGAAATCACAGCTGTTCAATGTGATCAATGTGAACGCTACGATAAGAGCACTTTTTCGCAAGAGAATCACATCCGGAATGACAAAGCCAGGAAGTCAATCGAGTGCCATAGAATTCAAGAAAAACGAGTCCCTGACCGATGAACTTTGACACTACAAGAAGTTTTTCCAAATAAAGTCAAGGTGGAATTCTTCACTAGCAAAACCGAAGGTTGTCCAATAACGCCAGAATCCCAAAAGGCTCGGGGACGGGAATTCTGATCTCCAGTGCTCGACACTTCCCTGCTCTTCGTGCAAAATTACGAAGCTGATTTTTATTTTTCAGGCTTCTTGCTTCCTCGATGACGTGTTTGCAGCTCTCGTTGTTCCCGTACCCACTTAAGGTGGGTTCGTTTGATCACTCTTAGCCTACGGGGACTAAGGAGACAGAGGAAGGCAGGCAGCTCCTTTCTAAATTATTGTTTTCAGCATTCACGTTTCCTCGTCCTCTTCTTTCACTAAAAAGGAAGATGAACACGATCCATGACAACCAGTCTTCCTTCCCCGCCCCCACGGGTCCTGCCGAGAGTTCAGCCATCCACGCTGCAACTGGAATTTCCAACCCTACTCAGCCCTCCACTGATCTACTGTAAGAGTAAAACTAATCAACGAACATGACTAACTGTGATTTTCCATTGCACGTTAAATACGGGTTAACTATGGAACACAATATGCTATATGTGAAGAGATGAGCAAACGAACCGAAATGCAATAATAAACTAACTAAAGCATGAGTAACAGCAAAGCACTAAAGCCTCAGACATGGTTCGATAGGAAAAAAGTGCAGGTGAAAAAAGATTGCTAAATTATTTCACAATGAACGACCGCGTTCAATATCGATTAGTTGTAAATGTTGGCATGATTCAAAGAAATGAGACATAGAGGGTA
Organism: Toxascaris leonina; assembly: GCA_022844705.1. Lineage (NCBI taxonomy): Eukaryota > Metazoa > Nematoda > Chromadorea > Rhabditida > Ascarididae > Toxascaris > Toxascaris leonina. Next base: position 78,352 of record JAARMF010000188.1, on the reverse strand, counting down.
CCAAAATTGATTCTCAGAAACAAGAAAGTTGGGAACAACCTTAAAGACAACGATGTAGTGAAAAATACTGCAGAACTCGAATGTTACGTTGCAATTTGCATAATTCTATTCAAGTTGATCATCATTAATGCACCTGATACAACGATATTGTTGGAGGTGAAGACGCTTTTCGCAACCTTTCCAGCATATCTGAGAGGTAACACTGCACTGAGATAAGATGACTATTGAAGCGCTCACCGAATATGCTGAAATTGTGTCCATATTGCATATCGACGACTAGCAAATGAAAACGTGCAGAACTCTCGTATTTCAGAAGTTGAATATCTGTCCGAGCTTTTTTTCAAAGAAAACTGATCAGCCTTATGAGCTGTAGTTATCTGCTTTGTGCTTCAGGTAACTTGAGATAACACAATAAAAGCAGTGCGTAAGGGAGGGAGGCATATTCTCCAATGTAGTTCAAGAACAACTATGGATGTTTCACACTGCAAAACGCTATCTAGGATCGCTCCAAACGAGAAAAATATCACACAGAACGTATTCGTTGGAAATCACGACGTGAACCTGGGATCGTGGGGAGTTGCCTCCCAGCCAGGGTATGAACCCGGACCCTTGTTCGTGGATCAAGGGCACAGTGATCCCGTGGATTAAGTCCCCCCATTTCTTGGGTGGCTACTGGCCCCAGGCCGGCGAGACCCCTTTTCAGCCCCATCTGCCTGTCCAACGTAGACCAGCCGTGACGGGTGGCGATACTTTTGCTCTACGCTTATGACGCGACACCTCATGCATTTAGGCACGACGTGTTCAATCGGCCGGGATCGAACCAGGGTCATGTTGCCCATGACCTTGGGGACTCTAACCGGCTCGCTCCAAACGAGAAAAATATCGCACAGAACGTATTCGTTGGAAATCACGACTGTTACAAACTTGACCATTATAAATTAGACGTGGAAATGATTGCACACTAGACACCGATATATTAAGTGACAACTGCGGCAAATACTTCAAAGTTCTCTCCGGTAGTCTGTGCACTGCATCCACTGCGTTCAAGCAACCAAACATCACCGCATGCGTCACAAAAGTCATCGTGAACATCAAAACTGCGTAATGACCAAGTATAGATCACAGAAGGAAACAAGTATGCCATTATCGGTAGACAACGAAAGTGAATATAACATTCGATGTCTACACGTAAAGAACTCAGTTCGAAGAACTTACTCATAGTCGAGGAGGCCCTCTTCAAGGTCCGAACGTATGGTCGAGATTTCGTCCAAATTCGCATACGTCACTCCCTTATTAATCGCCTGAAGCAAGCCCCCATATATGCCGGCAACAGCCATTTCAAGTGTACTAATTAAAATCGAGGACAACTTCACGAGGACTATTTAGCTGACAGTTAGCTTCACAAATAGCTCTAAGGCAATAATGCCGCAATTTTGTTTTATATATAATAAGCATCGTAAAAAACGCTCTCCTCAGATGAATGAAAATTGAAAACCTTATTGAAGTCGAAATCGTGTTCTCCAAGAAAAGAGATTGACGGAATCGAAAATGAATAAACTCTGCGATTAATGGTCCTTTTGAAGAGATAAATATTGTATACATCTACCTTATAGCTGCAATGGATGGATACTCATCATTTAGCACATTTATTCAGTTCAACTCAATACACCTACAACAACAGAAAATTAGATAAGCACCTCAGGAATAGATGAAATGGTGTCACTCTCGAGTTTTACATTCATATTAAAGGAATTGTATAGTGCGTGTGATATTTAGCACTCTCTATTTTATTATCGAATTGTGCATCAAAGCGAAGCATTAGAAACGTAACGCTGATATTGCACTTTAGGATGGCAAACTGAAGGTCATTCGAGATGAAGCATTTTACACAATGCTGCGAAAACAGGAAATAGGATGCTTCTATGATATCTGAACTCTAATTCATATACTATCTAGACTCATTACGCCGATGATCGATCGGCAATCTCTTCCGGCTTTGAAAGATTTACTGAGTGAAGTCATTGGTCGATCTGCCTTGTTCTCATATACTGTCTCTGTGGTATTGACCGTATAAGCACATTTGGAAATATCAGAGGGTGATAGCTAACTAAAAGGGATGCATGCAGAATACAGTAGTGTCTAGCACACTGTTCCAATCCCAGCCGCTTACCTATCCTACTGTTTAGCTGACAATCAGCTTCACAAATAGCTCTAAGGCAATACTGTCGCAATTTTATGTTTTACATATAATAAGCAATGTAAACATTAAAACAGCAGTAGCTGGAGTTAATGAAGTTCACTAGTGATACTAATAAGAATGATTGTGATGATAACAACACCAGTAGTAATGATTGAAGTAACGACAGCGGCAGTAATAACAATAGTGATAGTAATTCTGATAACTTCAGTACCAACGATAGCTGTAATAACTTACAGCAGTGATAACGGATAACAGCAATTACCATCGCAGTATTTATACTTCGAAGGTCATGCTAGACTTATGCAATTCTATCGTCTTAAAATTTCGCTGCGCCTTACCTAGCCATAAGCGCTGTGTAAACGAATCTGGGGCATGAAAACGGCGAAAGAGTAATTAGGAGAGAAGGATACATCCTTATTTGAAAATACATTTTCCATTTTGCTGTACGTCACGGGCAAGCCTTTTAAAACACTTACTGTCTGCCATCGTCTATAGCAGTGAAAAGTGCCAATCCCCACTGAACCGGCGGAAATTTGAGTACCGAAAGACGTTGTTTCCGGTATCTTTCAACAGGACTATCGAATAGCGAAGGACGGTTAGCTTCATCATCACCATGGAAGCCCAGAAATTCCAGATCAAATGCTAGAATGATCATTGAAACAATTATGTACGCATACTTCACGACGATATTCTCGTCAATCTCCACTAAATGACAACTTAGAAAAATAAATATGAATGAAAGTAAATTGCAGACAAAATTTTTGAGTGGTTCCATAGAATGACTCTACTAGCTACTGAGCAGGTGTAAGCACAAAAAAAAAAACTGAACATTCCAACAGATATAAAGAAAATTGTTCTTGTGAAGTGACGAATATAGCCACGAGTATCACGGAATTCACCTTTTAAAAGCATTCATACATGACGCAGCCCAGCTAAACCTCTCAGTTTTGCACGCTTCGACTCTCAATGCTGCAGTATGCATCTTTAAGCATCACCCACGCTATTGCACTCCCTGTTTCTCATCACTTGACAACACAGCTGTTGTCCTGCACGTGTGCTCCAAGCTGCTCACGTTGACTAAGCTTTCGGTTCACACGAGGACCGCTTATCTATGCACAACACAAATTATCTGAATTCTTAGCTCAGTGATCTCTTCTGTTGAAAATGAGAGAAATTTGCGGTTTACTTCTGTTCTTAATTAACTTATCTCAAGCGTTTGAATAATGCTCATGAGAAGAACCGATTTTTATTAAAAGGGTCAATCTCATAACGAAAAAATTGCACAACTCCCGCAATCACAACCAACTATGGAACACTCAGCTGACAACGTCTGTTGTTCGACCTCACTTTTAGGTCGGGTGCATTGACTATAAACAAACTAAATAAGCTCATCTTTCTAGCAGGATTCTTAAATTTCAATGCAAAACAACTAATAGGATTTATAATTCCAGACGGCACATTCGAAAGCTTATTTCATTCTGATAAGCTCATCTAGGTCAGGCTTATCAAGCGAACGTACTCGATCGGCCGAAAAATCGGAGTCACCGTTGTTCTCAGCCAAAGACAAGATCTCGTTAAAATCGCAAGTGTCGACACCTTTCACGGAAGCAAAAACAGATCTGCCGCATCCTCACTATTTCATCTGATAAGGATATCTTTCACAGAAAAATGTGCTCAAACTCATAGTTTTCTCTTACTGCAGCAATTTTTTATCCCTGAATCCACTTCAGTTACCTAATTCAACCCAGCTCGTGCTAAGCATGAGACATAACAAAGTAATGTACAACTGTAACCATAAAATCTACAACCAAGAAATTTGTTACTCGCTTTGATTTGCTGCGTTCATTGGAAGGCCTTCGAAAAATGCGAATCCGCACTTCCCTTTATAACAGCTAATTTTAATGCTGAACCCCTTCACTTTCATACAGCAGGACAAATCCAATATTAAAACAGCGAAAAACTTACCCACGAATGAAGCGTTCTGCACAGTGTTCAGGATATGAGGCAATTGCTGTGCGAAGTTATCATCGGTGACGTCCATCAGACGGCCCTCCTTAAAATATTCTTCCATCAAATTTTGATCATCTGGCAAGCGTCGAGACGTAACTCGAGTCTCCTACATAATCTTATCACAACGACAATATGCAACAATACCTTCGTCGAACTGCAAGCCAAGAACACAAGCCTTAACATTCGGAACATAAAGTGCATCCCTACGGAGACCACACGCAGCTCTAAATTTGCACTGATGCACGCAATTTCTGTGGTCGCAAACCCACGTCAGAACAAATCACAATGGCAGGAATTGTCAACACAGCGAACCACTGAACAAATTTCAGAAGATCGCAATGATGAAAAAACTGAATGCGATTTGCTCGGACGGTCGTTACAGCAAAAAGGTTTGTTGTAAACGAATAATTACGAACGAAATCGACTAGAACAATAAAAGGATAGAGGAATGCGCTAAAGGAAAAGAGTAAAGAAATACGCATATGTATAAAGATGAATTGGGACGCCCATAAACGCTCAGGTTGATGCAATGACAAGTGTGATTTACGTGTACGAAAGCACAAAAGAGTGGGCGAAAAGAATAACAAATCAACGGAAAGTTCATCAAAATGCTTGAACGACAGAAATAGTGGCCATTTTGGGGATCTGAGTTAAATCCTGTACCAGTCGCGAAGGGAGCTGGGAGCAGAGAGCAGATCCTACTCAGACCGTGCTCTTCAGGTCGAACGAGTGGAGAAGACTCATGAACATAGCACAGTTTTGGACTCGCACAACGATCTGTAGAATATTGTTATAAATGCGCTCCACTCCAAAGCAAAAGCAGTGAAAGACCGTGCGTATATAGGGTATCGTTCGTGGCCAGTGCAAACAACAAGTTCCCCATTCAGGCTCTCATAAGAACGTGAAAGCACATTTAGGGGCTTCTTTCATTCGCAACACTTCGAAAACTGTCGACTTGAAGTTTGCTGGATAGCTTATAAATGAAATGTTCTTAAAGCATTTCAACAACCCTCAGGTCTTTGACACCATTGCGGCAAAATCTATGATGAAAAAACGGCGTAAATATGGAATAAATGCTTTCTGGAAGAAAACTGAAGCATTCTACATCATAAATGTTCCCTGCAGTCATGTTCAGCCACAATAGAGTAACGTTTTTGTGACAGTAACGATTGCTGCGTGCAGAAAACAACAATTAGTGCACCTTTCACTGGAGTCTCTATAAGCTGCAATGTAAACCTTGAATATATTGCAAATGGCCTTCAACAGGTTGCAGCCATATCGCGTCGGTCAACATCGCTGCCAACAAAAATACTACTTGATCCATTTCCTCTGCAAACTGAACTGGATGGCTGCTTATTCGCCCTCCTCTTTACTTGATCTCTAACTTTCGAGCGATCTTTGAAGCTGTCGCTGTTACAGTTAGCATGAAACAATTCGGGCTTGCGAACAACAGATGAAGCACCGCAACGGATCACCTAAACCGATTTAAAGCAGAAAATGATCGACAGATGTTGCGACATTCGAAACGATGACTGCTACAGACGTAAGCATCTACATGCGTTAAATAACACTAGTCAAATACATAAATAAATGTAAAAAAAACTAGACGAACTGAAACAGGTATACCAACTTTGACGCAGTGCATTAAAGTTAATAAGATGACCTTGCCAAAACCTTCGGGTTCAAATCAGGATTTTTGAACGACTGAACTCTTCATACACCGTCCGTTGAACGGCCAAAAAATTGTGCTTTCTTCGCAAGGCGCTGTTTTCTTCAGATTCCAATTTCTGTGTTTCTAATCTGCACTAACGAAGAGAAATTCAACGCATAATTCAAACTTAAAACAATTGATTATCTGAAAGTAGAGGACGTAATAATGATGTCTATTCAGGCTGGCGTTGATCGAGTCTGTTATGAACGGTGACGAGTGCCGAAATTCAGCTGCAGCTGCAAAAGTGCACACCAGAGGCAACTGGACAACGACTGCTTATACGGCAAAGTGATTTTGTTCGGTCTTGCAACCTATAAAACTTGTTTCACCCAATGTGATCAATCTAGTCGATTTTGCTCATTGCAAATGATGCATTATATTTTATGGCGAGGAAATACGACTCAACCTACTCGCTGCAACTGCCTCCGTCCAAAAATTAAAGGTTGAAGAACTTCAGCATCGATTAGTGCTTCAAAAAGGATTTTTCTGTTCTCTCAAAATCAAAGCGATTTCCACCAGGAATGAACTCAAACTGCTGTGAAAAAAAAAAAAAAAAAAAAAAAAAAAACATAAATAATGAAAAAGTCTGCTGCACATAATCTACATTACAACATGGTTTTCTACCTTCAAACGTAATTCTGAGTGACCAATCCTTTCTTTCAATTATCCACGCTTAAATTCTCCTACAAAGGGAAGGACAACACCCAATGTTTACTTGTTAAATAAACAAACGCACCACTTGGAACAGCAACATTTGAGCAGTGTAGAAGAAGATTAGACGAACATATAATGTCTATGAAGCAATCAACGAAGGTACAAACATACCTTATTATTTATATATACAACAAATGGACGCATTTTTGAAAACATTGGCCATTGGTGGACAGCGCATCCGATTAACACTTCATAATGGACTGAATTCAACGTGAGCAAACAGCGCTTTCGCAGGCTCTCACTTTGTGATAATTTATATGGGTACCCATTCGCACTCATCAGCTCGTTTTAGTTTCTGGACATTCGGTGGGCTGCAATCGGACTCCTTCGTTCCGTCTTACTGAGCTACTCTGCAGTCTCCCCATGAGGATGACCAATCGCCTAATCGGGACAACACTGAATGGATCTGTTAGCATTCGATGGGCACCAGATGAGCCTAACCCTTACTATCATTCGACCACAAAGCTTTTCCTTTCCAGCAAAAGCGATATGAACACATTCATTTCTAATGAATACTTTTCTGACCGAAGTTGTGAAGATTTCACATGCTTTCTCAAGATCAAAATAGAATGAGAAATGAAGACCGACCAACAAAGTGAAACCGTTCACCGATATTTGCACTCGACCTTCTGCATTCCTGTTACCACTGATACGCGATCCGCCAAAGCTGCACTGTCCGCGGAGCTGCGTCGGGTGAATGAAGAGATCGGTCCTGGAGCCGTCGAGGGTTGTAGCGTCTTCCCGCTATCTCCGACGTTTGCAGCTGCTGTTGTTAATATTGATACCNGGGGGGGGGGAAGTGGCAAATAAAGATCCACTCCCCGAAGGAAGAACCGGGACTATCAGAAAATGGGTAACAACTATCACAATTTAAAAAAAACCCTGCGCAATTAGATTATCGCGAACAATAAAAAGTGAATTGGTGGAAGTCGGAACAACGGTGGGTCCTCGGCGAACCTTCGATATTTTTGCGATAAGCGGTGCCCCTTCGTAGAACGGGCACTGGTTACGTGCCCCGTGATTGTTGTCGTGTTGCAGCAATCCTTCGACTGTGCATGCCTCCTCCCATTTTTGAGTTCAAATTACGACTGCCTCTATTTGTGTGCTAAGAAAGCAACTCACACCTTTTTCCGTTAATCCGCGGTCTTTAGGTCATGATGCCTTCAAGATATGCTTCCAGCTTACTTTTTGCACGCTGCACATAAGTCAACAACTCTGTCTGCCGTCTGGATCGCTCAATTGCCCCTCAGTAACTCCGTACTGTCTACCGCCCTACTTCTCCAATTTCCCCGTCTCTTTTCGACAGCTCAGCAGATTATCCTCTTTATTTTCCGCCATTCATCTTTCGAATATTCCCTTTCTTCCTCTCCAGATTCTTTCGCAGTTCTTCAATTTTTCGTGACTAGAGTCGTGATAGAAGGACGATGTTTGCTCCATGAGATTGAAAAATTGGAAGGACCCCAAAACCGAAGAGAATCTTATACAATACGCAGACGTCAATTATTTTCTACTTTATTCGATCGAAATAAGACGGACCGCACTATTCAAAGGCGATTCCACACCAAAAACCCGCTAGATTTTGACGATTTTGGAAAGGTTGCGTTGAAAAATGATATGCCACACTTGAAGTTTTCCGATTTTAGGTAGTATAAGGGCCGGTGGGGGGGGAGAGAGACAAAACTGGCGTTTCCGACAAATAAGGCGTTTCGGATAAATGCCTTACCTTGATAAAAATTGATACAGTTATCGAATATGAGCCAGGAATCAATCAGGACAAATAGGTTTCTAAACCAACGGGGGAAAGGAAGTGGAGTATAAGGAATACAATACATCTGCGTAACCGAAAATGGGGCTAAAAAATATAAACAACATGATTTCGTAACGAAGACGTTCAAATCTAAAAGCGGTCTGAAATCTGAACTGAAGGGCAAACGTTTGATAGAGTGGGCAAATTACAGAAAGCGTTATATATGTACAGGCGAACAAAAATATTGGTCTGTAGGCGTTCACGCAAATCCTTTATGTACCTCAAAATCATAAGTGGACCAAGAGCGTTCACCTGAAAAACACCATTGTGTACCTCGAATTCATCAAAAACTGCCTGCTGTTAGAAAGCCTCTACTTCATTACAGTAGCTGCCCAAGAATACCGTAGGAGTGAATTTTCGTCGTGAGGAAAGAAATCGGTAAGGAATCAAAAGCTGCAGCGGAGTCACTGTAAATACAATCTCTCGCCATGTGTTTATGAATAGCTCCAATCCAACCAGAAATAAACATGAATATCTGAAGGGATGTCGTGCATTGGAAAAAAACCTTTCCGTCAGACATGAAGTTGCTTTGACGTACATGAAAAATAATATGCCTGAAAGTGATAAGGACAACAACACTAGTTATCAAGTAATACAGCGTGAAGATCAAGTTTTTCAAATATTGTGTCCAGATCGCGAAATTTCCGCATTCTTCTGAAACAGATTATGGCCAAACAACCAACAAAGTGAGAATGAAAAATTAAAGAAGATATTGCAAACACAAGATGAATTAAAAATACCAGTCAGGGCTGCAATAGAAACATGATTCCTCAAGTGGAAGGTGATGAGGAAGGTGTTAAAATAAACAGCACACATTATCGAAACGTCAAAAGAGACTGCAGCACTTCGCTGACGATTCAAAATTAAGGCATGCGATTAATACAGCATGACGATCAAGTGATCGCTACATCGACTGTTTCAGGAAACTGGGCTCACCCTGAACGCGGCTGTTTTGATGATGAAATTCGTTCGGTAATAGATTTTCGATTCACCTGCAGCACCGATCACGAACGTGAACCATTATGAACAAAAACACAGTAAAAAGTAAGGAAATTTGTAAATTATTGTGTTTCAGACTGCGCTTTAATAAACACTTCGATGTATGACGGCGTAATATTTCAGATAAACTTTCTTTAGGAGCTAAAAATTTTCTAATGATTCTAGAGGAAGAAGTGTCAGGATACGGCCACTTGTCTTTTCAAAAATTTGATAAAATAAAATAAATGGACATGACACTCACATATGTGACAAAAGACCAACGAGCTTCAACGGAACAGGGATATAGGATGCTAAAAAAGCTTTACCGATGCCGAGTTGATAAATGCAGAAGGAAAATTGTACTGAAGAGGCAGTGCGGTAGTCAGTAATCAAATGGGTCCACAACACCCAACAAGTAAATCTGCTTACTGCTCAAACAAATCCAATCTTTGAATTAGCACATCCACAAACTCCCCGCACGAACTACTCCAAAAATTACAGAAACGATACATTTGGTTGAAAGAAGTAACCGAAGCCTCTTTAAATGATGTGAATAACTTTTTCTGAGTTGATACCGACAAGTGGTGATAAACAATCAACTCGATGGTCATGAACAACACCAACAGCCATAAGCAATATCTGGTTAGAAAAAGCAAATTGCACGTATAAATCGTTCCAAAACAAGAAGGCACCTACATATCTGTGAAAAAAGCAGAACAAGGCTACGAAGATGACGATTCAAGCCGTGAACGACGCAAACACTGAACCGCCGAATTCATCACTCGTAGTTGTCAACGCAAATCGTATAAGCGCAAATGCTTGTCACGAAGTAATTTCCATTTAATTCCATTCCAAACACCTTTTCTTAATCACACTTGTACTTGAATTCGCATTATACACTATCAAGTCTAACCAACAGGATAATCACAGTCCAGGTGTAGGATTTAATAGGTGGAAAATGGAGTTTTTGAATGGACGGAGAAAATGCGCAACATACTTCGGAATAATAACTTTGTGACGGTTAGGTAAGCGAACGAGGGTTACGTTAGCGAGACAATGTACTTGTTAAAATGATTCTAAAAACCATATCGTAGATGTAGATCTATAAGCTCGAAAAACAGCACTCCGTTCTCCTGGCTATCTGACCCTATAAAACGATATGGAATTCTCAGCCAAATACTTTTGTATGGTCTCCC
>JAARMF010000188.1:1182-65744 GCA_022844705.1 Toxascaris leonina | reverse complement strand
AGGGGGGGGAGGGGAGGGGGATAGAAAGGAGGCGGTTCGGCAGGGTTGGGAGGGCGTGGCATGTTTCGGAAAAAATTGGAGCTTTTCGTTTTCAAGCAGCAGAGGCGAGTTGAGGCTTCTCAGCTTTTCGTTTTTGAACAACCCTTCGAAATTTCCGTTGATGACGTGCGCGTCGACTCTGTGAGGTAAGCGAGCCAACAGGTCGCGAAGTCAGGCCAGAGAGCATAGGTAAAGAACTGGCAAGTGAAGCGCGTCCCAGGAAAGCTGGCTTGATACACCATTTTGTTGTTTGTGCCCAGCAGTTATGGCTACGGGGATATTGAAGGGGCCCTTAATGTGACCACGCCCCGAGATGAGGACCCTGGGTGATTGGAAAACCTAAAATGATTACTGCTGTAGCCCCCAACTCAGGGGCAACGCTTGACTGTTAGTCCGGGGAACTACGATGCTACCCGGGTTTCGGGTGACATTCAGCACCAGGCATTTTCTCCTCTTCAAGTCCTATGCGCACACAGCCAAAAGGTGATATTTGTGGAGGCGTTGTTCCGAGGGAAAAACCACTGTATTTTCTATTATAGTTATGCCTAATATTTCTATCCATTAGGCATTTTTCCGCTCTCTTTCCTTGTTAAAGGCTTGTCCGACTCATAACCAAGAGTGCTGTTAGGTTAGTTTTCGCATTATAAAAGTGGTTGCTTTCATGATTGCTTTTCGAAGTGAGCGCTTCTGTTCGCTTACCGTAAAGCCTCAAATAGGCCCTCTTGCACAGCGTATAAATTTGTGAGGGTGAAAACATTCTCAGCTTCAATAACATACCGTCCGAACCATTTTCTTTATGTCTCAGAACTCAAAACAATGGCTTTAACAGTCTGGAATGTTATGTACTGTTCGGTGGATGAAGTTCGTCTCGAGTGGTTTGTGTTGGTGCAATTTACTAGTGGTGGCAGTAATAGTGAGGAGGTGTAATTGGTGAATAGGGCATGGAAAGAAAGGAATCCATGCACTGTCAAAGTTAAAAGAATATTGATAGACGAACAAAATAAGGGAAAGAGGGCTAAACACTGCAGCACAGAAAGCAGATAAAACCTAAACATCAGTGTGACCTGCGAATCGGATATTAAAGCGTCGCAGACGGCGACTGGAGACCGAGCGATCTCTAGCCGACGCAATTCCAGAGAACTAAATTCGAGGCGCAAGCATCAGGATATGCCGAACTGTTAACGAAAGATTTACGACACGGCTGAAATTCCAAACGAGGGAAAAACTGGATAGCTTGATAGATTCCATAATTGCCTTATTTTGGAATTGCAACAATAATTTCAGATCGTGAATGTGTAAACGTATAATATAGTCTCGCTCATAGAATTGCGGAAATATTCTTCGAGAAGGCAATTCTCGTCTCACGAAGTATTGGCAAACACGTTCGATGAATTCCTTTTCGGATTTCAAAGACAACATAACCGCACTTGCACGCAATGTACTTTGTTGCAGAGAGCCCGTAAAATGCTATTGAGGACTTCGGATGCTCATTCAAAAATATCGCCATTTCGACTCATCGATTTCAGATCTCTTGGAATGCACATTTCCAATTTCGTTTAGCATCGCATAGTCGTCATAGTTCGCTGTCAAGGTGCAAAGTATAACGACCACATATTTAGCATCGAACATTTCGGTGTGCCTACATTCAACCGCTAATCAGGCTTACCATCGTCTGATCAGAATCCGTATTTGCCGAGCCGGAAACTTTTCGACACTCTTCGACATTTTCTTTGTCGTAGGAAGTGCTCTTTAATGCATTGTTCCGTAATATTTTGATTTTCACCTTACAGCAGGGCCGTCATGGTATTGACTTATTAGTGGCTGTTATGCACCTTTTGATATTTGAAGCTGCGCGTTTTACAGCCAACTTCGAAATATGTTCGCTTTATATTGCTTTTATTTATTTCATTAGTTTCGAGCACTATTTTATTTATTTATTTTATATTTTTTATCTGTTCGCTCTAATTATTATATTTCATTACATGAATATATAGACTAAGTTCATACATATGAAAGGTGCCGACGGAGAAGCTCTTAATGATCTTTACATCTTTACAGGACGGCACGTTTACATGCGTGAACTTCCGTAGCATCCCTCTCGTTTCCCTGCCAGTTTCTGTAGGGCCTGACATACTGCCGTTCCACAATGCGGCCCATTCACTTCATCAAATGTTTTTAGCCAACATCGGTACCAATTATCCCAATGCGCTTTTTCCTTTAGAAGAACATCAGGCGGAAAAACCCTTTCACATTTCACGAACACAAAACGAAGAGAATTCCGAAAACACGGCGAAAGATTTCTGCAAAGCGCTGATCGTTTTCCGAAGACTTCTGGACAACATATGACCGGCTTCTGATCGGCAAACTTAGCATGACTCTCAGCACACCTCATCCGAGTTCACAGCACTTACGTCTCAGCAGACTTCACAGCAGCAACAGCTCCCAAATAACAGACGCCTCTAACGCTTTCGAGTAAACTGAATGCAGGCAAATTCGTAGGCGGTCACACTACCGATCACATGTCACTCATCCGCTTCGTTCAGGCCAGCAAAGCCACTTCAATCGACTTTTCTTTTTTGCTGTCAAGCAAAACTTGCAGTGGTTCCATCATAAGTTTCACTATTTCGCTGCATACTCCTCAGTAACGTTATTCAGAAAGTCTAAAAGGCCCCTAACATTCATGTTAACTTCTTCCCAACTGTATCTCGAAAGATCTCTTTTGCTTACCCTGTCCTTGATTTAAAAAGGAATTTTCTGATGCAATATGGATGAGAGAGTGATCACAGGTTGGAAGATTATTGCCACTCGATAAATATGTCCTTATTATAAACTAGGTCAAGTGCTTTATCCGCACGAATAAGAAAAAAAGTGGTGTCTCGGAGAAAATTTTCCGGGCAAGCAGTTTGATGTGACTAAGATTTAAACTAAGATTTAAATCAGTGATTGCCATGAACGCATGATTCGTCAGAAACTGATCAAAAATCACGTTCAGAGATCGCATACATTCAGCAATGCGAGTATCAGATGTTTGGTAGACAAATATCAGACGAAAAGTTTTGGTCGCAATGATATCAAGGCAAGACACTTCGCAGTGTTAGCATTTAGGCAAGAGCCTCACTAGCACTTTTTTACACGTTTAACAGTATGGCCATCCCGCCTCCTTTATTCTTGGCATCGGTATCAGGTTTACGGTCACAGCGAAATCCTTGAAAGGATAGGTATGCTGGGAAAAAAGAATGTAATGTTGAGTGTGACAGTCATATTTCCAAAATGACATCGATGTGTGGTGGCTTTGTTTCAGCCTGCAGTTTCCAGTTGTTGACTGTACGATGCGCATTCTATTGACCTGAAGAAAAAAAATCTTATCTGGCTGCACTGCATATATTCTATGGTTGTTAACTGGCGAATACAGAAATAGTCCATCCTCGTTGGGGAGTTCTGTGGCTATATTTAAAGCAAACGTTTTATCCAGGCAGAGAATGCCTTCACGCAGCCATTTCTCCGAGCCAAACACCTCGTCTCCAGAGTGGCTCGTGCTGAAGATATGTGAGTAAGTGCATAGATCCACAGCGACGACGATTTCAGATGAAATATCCAGCTCTCGAATTGCACTTTTTTCTCATGCAACTGGTGAAGACGACAGTTCCGACGAAACAAGCAAACAAAAACGCTTCTAGAACTCGGAAAATCCTTCAGCAGTCAGGCACGCTTCAGAATCTGCGCAGTTTTTCTCTGAGTGGAAATTTTTCATTCGAATGTTTCTCGGAAACCTGAACTTCTTGCATTAGCGTAAAAGTCAGCAGCATACTGTGAGATCCCCCTTTGTTGACGAGATTTACTACTTCATGACCCATTTTATTCACATTTTTGCAAATTCGGTCATGCGAAGTAGCTTTCAGAATTCAGCAGAAGATCCACACCACGTTAAACACTTCCGCAAAGATGTAAGCCTTCAGTTGTGCATGTGATAGGTGCATGCAATAATAAAATCCATGAAAAGTGCTGCAGTGTGAATCACCACCTAAGTGGAAAAATGTAACCTGTTGCAAAGATACGTGGGAATGATGGCGAAAGCAGTAAAGCGTGCTAATGCCGTTTTTGGCGTATGCAAAAATGATTGTCCAACACAAAAGCAACGCTTGTTTAGAAGCAGGCAAACTACCGTGTCTAATGCTCTTGTAGAATGTTGAGGCGATCGAGTATAAATGAAAATGCCTTCTTATAGCATTCTTTGGAATCTTGCATGTGATTCTCACCATGGGTTTTATTATTGCATGCATCTGTCACATGCACAGCTCGAGGGTTAGGTCTTTGTTGAAATGTTGAACGTGCTGCCGGCATTCTGCTAAACTCTAAACGTCATTTCGTATGATCGACATTAGAAAGTATCGAAAATTCTCAACACATTTCCTCGCTGACATCTGAATCTTTTTTAAGCCTTAATTAGGCGAGAGTTTTAATCTTCGCAGTTGCTGGGTAAGGTACATTTTAGCTTTCGATGTTTCTCGTCGTTGCTGAGGTGGGAATGCTAGCCAATGTGACATTTCAAGTTGGACATTACCTCTTTTGTTAGTTCATTAGGTTCAAGTTACCTCTTTTGTTAGTTCATTAGGTTCAAGTTGGATCAGTGATCAACTTCGACAGAAATCTTCGTAACATTAATGGATATCACACACCGATTTAGGCTAATTTTGAAAAATGCCTTTTCGATAGCTTTTATTGGAGACAGTGAAATATGAAATTCTGACCAACTCAAAGAATATGTAGGATTCGTTTACATCTTCATTCACGAGTTTCAACAAAAGAATTGGCCTGGACATGGAGAATGCATTGTTTTCTTTTTCAAAAATTGTCACAGACGGTTGTTACATTTGCCGGTTCTTCGTCCAGAATTAGCAATTTAGAATCAAGATTCAACACTTCATATTGAAACTCAAGTGATGCTGTACTAAGTAGGCGCCTTTTTGACTTTGCTGTAAAGGCACGACATCATTTTAAGCCGGAATAATCTTCAAAAGTCATGAAGAAATTTGCATTAATGAAAATGATGCTAGAAACAGGTGTTGTAAATATGCCAATTTACGTGGGTTTGAGGTGAGAAACTTTGCACAGAGCTGCAGATATTGCGGGTGATGGCGTTGCAAACGTAAGTGCAAGAGTCACCGCAACATAGTAAGAATTCCCACTCCTATCAAAGACTCTATAAACACATCTCATAGTGGCAATGAA
The DNA here is from genome assembly GCA_022844705.1 of Toxascaris leonina. Taxonomy (NCBI): domain Eukaryota; kingdom Metazoa; phylum Nematoda; class Chromadorea; order Rhabditida; family Ascarididae; genus Toxascaris; species Toxascaris leonina. The sequence goes on along the minus strand of JAARMF010000188.1, from coordinate 60,476 downwards.
TCTTTTGCCTCATGTCTTGTTGACTTCATGAAAATGACAGCTTCATTCGTAGGAAGATTCGACCGCATCAACGGATCGGCTCATTCGTGACGGATACATTTTCCGATTTCCGTTGTTTATCCACTCTAGCCGTGCAAATATATTCATATAATTGACTTTTTGCATCTATGAAATATTCATGAATCGACCAAATTTTGAAGCAAGGAATCCATAGGCGTGAAAAGATGAATTTATGAATTTGAGTGAGGAGTGCGAAAACTCAGCGTAACGATGAGCTCAAACAGAGCCATTTTGCTGTGGCTCGACAACTATGTTTAAAGCATCGTTAGCCATAATATCTGCATCTTTACGTTTTGAAGAGTGAGACAAGTGCTTTTCGGAGTGAAATATCACAGGAACAACTCGCAAAAGAGACTATATAATGCCAGTAATCATCAAAATTTGTGTCTCATACTCGCTGAGACTGTTCCTTCTTGATTTTCATCAAATAACGCTTTTAACTGTCGACCTTGCACTGACGCATGGATCGACAACGGCCTGGACAACCTCGTATGACTGAACCTTGCAACCGCGGCATTCACAGGAAGACGCTGTGTTGATAAGGCTGAATTCGTTGAAATGCTTCGGTGTCCCTTTCACCTCGTCCGTCACATGCAGCATTGAAATCAGTGATGTAAGTAGCTCGTGCCGTGTTAGGACCACATTGGCGTGAAACATTTTATCATATAGGCAACTGGTATACGAGTGGAAACGTGTAATCACGCCCGACTGCTGTGTCTCTTCTCACGCGAACGAAACTGAACTTGCCCGAAGAAGCATAACGCAGCTTTTCTTAATTTCAATCCAGTTTCATTCTTCTCGCATAATCAGCGACTCGTTTCCTATGGATTCCGAGCAAACCCAGTGGCACGAACAATTGCTTGAAAACCCAAAAGCTGAGGAGTGTAGAAAACGCCACCTGAAATTGTTTTTTTTAAAGGTCCACGTTTAAAGGGGTTTCTTATGGATGAGCAATGGAAATCAACTCCACTTTCGAAATACCGCAGAAACGTATCGAAGTTAATGGTTATCTTACAGAATCGCTTACGCGCTTCACAGCCGTCTATTCGAAGCTAATGGATACAACGACATGGATTGACGGGTATGCAGTTCGGGTTGCGAAGTAGATGAATGAATTTCCAGAGATCAAATGCTCTCTCAATAATAACCGCTACGGGATTACACACTGAATGTTTGAAACTTAGCGACTGCTTGGAAAAAACATTTGTAGCGTTTGTTCCTGAAATGAATGAAAGTTGACGATATATATGTGAAAAGCTAGTCGAACGAAAGATACAACAGAAAATTCTGCATTTTTTCTGTCCATCGATGTAACCAACGACTATATTCTCCATTCTCCATCCGATCAAGCGCATAAACTGCAGATGTAATAAAGCGCAGATGTGTAAAATTTAGGCACAATGTCGTAAAACGGAAATGAGAATAACAATGAGCATGATGAACAAGCAACAGAATAGAATGTGAAGTGGATTCCCAGTTTACATCAACATCAGACGAAAAAATCTGGTCCTCCGTGGAATTCATATCAACTTTATTTTCAGGATACAGGCTACATCAAGTTACAAATTTTTAAGGAAGGCGGATGCAGCACTCACCCCAACGTCATGTGCCATGCACCCGGTTGTAAGACTGCATTTTCCTATAACTCTCACCGCCTGCTTCGCATAATCCTTTGCTGAGACCACAAAAAAGCTCGGCTTATCATCAGGGCTGTAGGATGCTATTTTCGTTAAGACCAGCAACGGCATCAGGCACTGAAATATTAGGCAAGAGCATCGCCAAGGAAAAACATCTCTATCATCTCGCAAACAGCAATAACTAGTGAAGGTAACACGATCCAACTGCAATCAAAAACTGAAAATTCGGCCACTTCTCAACGACCCTAATTTTGTTTCGACTTCGCCATAGAAACCAAAACATGGTTTCCACATGATGCCCTCGATTGGTAACCGATCAACATTTTTGAAATACATACGGCTGCAACGAAGTTCAGTTGCAACCGAAAGCCATCGATCACGCTTCGATTGAACTGCATGTGAACACAGTTCATTCGCGACCAGCGCGACAAGGTATGCTGCACAGCTGAAACCTTTTAGCAAGTAACATTCAATCTGAGGAAAATGACTGTAACTTGCTGAAGCAAAAAACGTCATGTGGAGATTTCGGTCATTCAATGGGAATGGGGAATGTGTACCTAACAAGGTGCCATCGAGTAGCAGTTGGCGCTATATGAACGAAACGTAACATTTCATTTCACATCGTGATGACACGTCTGAAAGTGTTTGCTACTACTTCGACTTTTTGAGGAATACTTTTTGCCAGCTCAGTGAAACAGCGTTAAATTTGCACAATCCACCAGCCACAGTAGATCCCGACAGTTGGTGCTCTTGTGTTAAATTTGCAAAATGCTGGTGACTCTTCTGCGACACAACTGCAGTTTCTCGCGTCCTCTTGCCATATTCTCATAATGGAGTCATAATTATTTCCCTTTCATCGAATGTACATTGGTTGATTCTTTCTGGCCATTTTTGCTCAAACCAAATTGTCACAATTCATCCATTCGTGCGTTATCCTCATTTGTTTCTTCTCACATTTCGGCCTCGCAGCAGTTTAGACTTTCTTGACACAGGTGTTAAGGTGGCGCTCAGTTGACAACGGTGCCTCCAATCTGTCTATTTTTTCTTATTTCGCGATGAAACCATTTTCCAATAAGCTCCCTTGGTAGAGGAGAAAACAAGAGATATTAGTGGGACTGGAATGTCTCGCTCGAAAGGGCGCATGACAGAGGAGCACAACGTAGGTATATTTCACACATTGCGAGTCACATGGTACATTAGCCGGTGACGATGCGATAAGGAAGGTGCCACACGGTCGAGGGAAAGGAATGGGAATGGGCAGCTGTTTACGAGCTCCTGCAGAGTGTCGCCCATCAAGATAGCAAACCATTTTCCAAAGCCACTTGTGATAAACGTTAATCTGAATGAAGGACGCGAAAAAGTCAAAGAAGTGCCTCCAAGCGTGCTACTCATGGTCTCAACACCTCCACACTCTCACCATCAAGGGAATACTTGCTCAAAAGACATATCCTCTTTAAATTCGACTTCCTACAGCCGGATGGCTTATCTAAAGTTCAGCGTGATGGAAGACCAACGAGATCAAAATATAATGGTAGCAAGCTTCACCGGAATTCGGTTCAAACCGAAAGAATTTCGGAGATTCACCTAAGATACCCGGGTGAAAACCGCGTTTTGATAGCAACAAAAAACCGGTCAACTGCTATTTTTGCTCGGCAAAAACTAATCAAATTTCCGTTTCTAAGCAAATTCTTGGCAAGAGATTTGTCATAAGAATCGCATAGAACGACAGTTCACGTAACTGTGTTCCAACAACAGCGGTAAAGTGAGGACCAGCTAAGAAAAAATTTAGAGTAGAGGCAACCAAAATAAAATAGATAACGTCGTTGCCATTACGCGAACGGCGTATTGGCGGATTAGTAGCCGAACTGAGGCGAAAGACACTCTTTGGAAAAAAGACTGAAAGGCAAACCTCAGAAACAGCAGCAGGAGGGGAGAGAAGAGGGGTGAAAAAAGGTTGTGGACTGTTTGGTCAAATAGGTTGCTTGAAGTGAACATACACGGTAGACTCCAGGCAATTTCTTGAGCACTGTGGGATCTGACGTTTACACTACGATCGGGATGAGGGTCTGCCATTTGCTGGTGATCCTGGGCACATCAGCAGAGCGCAGCTAAGGGTTTGTGCCTAACGCACATCATGTTCTGAAGTTGTGTCGAACTAGTTGACTGAACTATCAATTTTGTTCTATTTCACTCCAGATGAGCATTGTGACCTAAGGAGATCGAGTTCGAAGCACTGATCTTCTTCCTGCAATCAGTCGTGCAGGAGTTGCAGCTCGCAGATCTTGCTATCCAGAAATCTTGTCCGCGAAAAACCTCTTCACCTAGCTAAACAGCTCCACAAATCTCAAGGCTGAAGACAAGACACTAGTGCCAGCCATCGCTCCGCACAGTTCCCAGTTGAACATGCTCGACACTAGCGAAGCGAAACACTCTTCGCTGGTCCCACCCTTTCCCCTACAGCTAAGAAGAGGTTTTGAATTAAAATATTTGAAGGACAACTAAAACTGAGCAACATCTCCTTTTTTAAGTCCAACAGCGCGCCTTGATTGAATGCAGCATCTTCATGTATGCAAAGACCAAAAAAATTACAACGTTTACAGGCAGTCAGGAATCCACAGCCATTTTCACAACGAGGAAGAGAACAAAATTTTTTCGGTTCCGCTGAAATGCGCAATAACTAAACAGCAGCAGAAGCAAACCAGCTTGCAGTGAACGATTCTTTGCCCGTTTCGATAAGCGCCCCATTTGCGCTGTTTCAGGATCACTCATCACGCGTCTGGCTGATGCTTTACATAACCTCGTGAGCTTAAGTCTTCCCACATCTTCATCCCTCCCCCAAGCTGTAACTCACCACCACTTCTTTCTCACTTTTGCTAACTCGTTTTCCCCGCGCTGCATGAACTTTGAAGAATCCAAACGCCTTGTCTGCCCTTTCTGTGCTCCCCTTATTCGAAACATGACAATCGTATAATTTGGTTTTCGGCTCATTCAATTTGTCGTTCTCTGAGTCCTTTCCTCCTTGCCTCTTGTTCTTCCCGATAATAATACCTTCTTCCTCCTTGTTGCCTAACTTCGTCCTCAACCGATCAGCTGTTTGCCGCTGTTGTTGGGACAATAATGTGATGCGAACAGTACATATAAACAAGATACCACGCTGTCACTGTGATAAACACCTCTTAACAGAGCTTCAGCTGAAAAGCAGAATTCCAGTCGTTTCTTCCCAATGAAATTCGAATCACGCTTACGTGCAATTTTTAGTTACAAAAAAACCCCTGCCTTTAGAAAGCGCATTCGGTCAATTACAGACCAAATGAAAATTACATCGAATAGCATTACTTGCACTAACTCTCCAAGAGAAGAAATGGAGGTGATCGAACCTGTACGCGAACATTAGTGTGCTTGAATTCGTCGTGAAGTGCCTCCGAGAAAAAACTCATCGCGGCTTTGCTTGCTGGATACGCCGACATATAAGGCAACGGCCGCCAGCCCTGAATATCATTTACGGCTTCCTCGCTCACTGAGTTCCAGATTATTTTTTACACCGTATCGTTTTTTTTTCGCACAGAAAGATTTCTCAGCAAGGCTGAAGCATGAACTAAGGCGTTAATTTGAATTGGCGGAAAGCTTGATGTTGATATCAGTCATGAGAAAAGAGATGAAAGTTTTACCTAGCAGCCAACATATAGATGGTGTCTATCGCATTTTGACTCACTACAGAGATCACATCATCACGTGAACGAGAAATTCGATGTACTTCTGATGAAAGCTAGACTACGGCGCTTGGGAAGCTTAGTTTTCTATCACCACCCATCCGGTTGTCATATGTGTATAACCACTCTTCGGAGCAAGGAACATCATACGACAAAACTGCTCATTTTAACTAGAGCAAAGAGCAAAGCAATAGCACTTGTATAATTTTTATGAACGTGAAAATATTTCTGAGCGAAAGATCAACATACAGTAATCGATGACACGTTAATGACGATACCCTTGTTACGCCGAATCATTCCAGGCATCACAATTTCGATCAGCTGTAATTTGCAATACTTTACTCAATAAATCAAATAGCTAAACTTGGACTGCACATTCTGCAGCATCTTCTCATGAAATATCGCCTAACGCATAAACAAAACCACTTCCAAATCGATCAGTTGCTGCACTTATAATTTTAGATCAAGGACGTAACTGTCAACTTCGAAAAAAGAAGCAGGTCCACATGTAGTAGCCGGTCGAACAAATCCGTTTCTTCATAATCAATTTATAAACGGCGAAAATAAATAGAATGCTCAGTGCCGTTGAGAGATTTTTAAAATTATAGCATGCGTTTGCTATTTCGTAACTCATTCACATTTTTACAAAAGGTGATATATCTGTATCCACATCTCCATATTTCGTTTATTCCCATATTCCCAGCACAGTCTGAATCTATTCGGCTCTGCTCCAACATCCCCCATTCCATTATGCCGAATGATTAAACAATCAACCATAGCCATCTGCAACTTAAAGAAGCATTTAGCGAACTGGATGCTTCTGGTCTCATGGCTTCAGAACAAGTTCACAACTATACAACGTTACAAGCGCACTATTCGTCCACCAACAAGGAAAGGGAGGGCTTGAATGACGAAGAGTGGATTTTTTAAGGACGGGGAACTCTTTAGTTATCTATAGAGATTACTCGCAACTAATTTACCTTCACCGTTGCGACGATGTTCACGCGAAGTATTTTTGATGGAAGCCCTTCAGGAAGTTCCATAAAATTGGCCACCAAAGGAGGCCCAATTGCAGCGCAGTTCACTGAAAGTGGCGCCAAGAATTAACTTTTATTCGATCCAATTAATCAACAAAGCTCCTGATCGCATCGTGTCTAAAGCACACTGTATCCGCATTTCGAACAACGATTGAGAACTCGTTTTCTAGGAAAGCGGCTCTTTCTGATACTTGTTCAACTTTTCACTTTTGGCTCCTCGAATGATAGGAACGTTGCTGCCTCTCTTTGTCGATAACCGAATCGAAATCAGCTTCATTCTTCTTCTCTGGTGGGTTTGCGTTCATAGTTGGAAATGAATTTTTGCACTTACTGATGCACTCGCTTTTAGCCGAAGATAGTTCTGCGCCTTTCACTATATTGAAGAGGCGGTTTAGTTCGTAGACAATAATATATCTTAAAGATCTCGCAAAACCCAAAGTTGCATTTCAGCTCAAAAATATTCAAGCGACGACTTTTCAGCATAAGCAATGAGAGCGAAAATGCTTGGCAGAAAATAATGATGGTACGCTTGGGCATAACAGACGATGATTTTTACAATGCCGCATACGAAAGGTTTCCGAGTTACCGAGAATCCCAACTTCAAGTCCCTTAAGAGCATCGTGCAGTGTGTCCAAATCATCCTTTTCGAGGTCAAAAACATGCGTCTGAATTCGTGCTCCGTATTGTTCTTCTGAAAAAGCTTTTGTAATACATGCAAATAAGTCATACATTTTCACTTCTTTCAGCGAAATCCTTGAACGAATCCTCTGAACAAAAAATCCATGCTCAATCGAAACAAAGGACAAACTCCCAATAACTTCATAAAAGTTCCGCACCTATGCGAGCCATATCCCGCATCACATACATTTAACCTTCCGCTTATTAGCTGAGCTCCAAAGAAAAACTCCCTCAAGGGAAGTCGCTCCCTTATGTAACGACATGACACCGTGTTCCGTGCTGGCCAATTGGAAATTTGGGCGAGCAGAACATTAAACCCCGAAACGGAACCTGCATCCACTAACAATGAACATTGACGGTTATAATATATGGTCGACGAAAATCAGCCCTTATCCAGTTGTGGTGTTTTGTTCTTTTACCAGGATATCTATCAAATATAGGGCAACCCCTTCTAGTTAATACAGTCTAATATCAGTCTGAGGTGGTACATGTGCTAGGTGAGAACAGTTGGGAATGACGCTTTTTGGTAGTTTAATGTTTGACAGCATTACTTCATGTCGAAACTGAAGTCGAATGGGAATATCTAAAAAAAATTCAATTGATCGAAGAATGCTAAATGTCAGATGGAGACGAACGACGCTTGTGCTAGTTGAAGATATTCACGTGTCTTGTACTCAATATGAAACGTTTCTGAAGGAATTTCCTACACGAATCTTTGTACGAAGTTACGAACCAATAGGCTCTGCCGAGTGAAACGAATCATTATTCAGTGTTTTACAAAAATTTTACAAAAAAAGGAATATGAGTGACCCAGAATTAACTGTTGGAATTGTTGAATTGACTGTTGAATTCATAAAAAAAATCCGAAAACAAAAACACTGCCCACTGAAACAATGCAAAATCCGCATTATGGGCAATAAGTATGTCGACAACCGAACAATCATCCTTTTGAATGAACGTTTTCTATCACACTTAATCACCTACAACAAAATTATAGCACATTACAAAACACTCGATTATATTAAGCGCAGATATATTAGCGAAGCGAGGAAAAGCAAGATGTACAAATATGAGCAATGAAAAAAATTCCTCACTTTTCAAACCGGGCGTATAATCGAGGCACAACAGCTTTTTCGCTGTTCCACGAATTGAATTCTGAAATGGGCGAGGGGGGAGGCTAGGCAGACAAGCGCAACAGGCACAGTAAGCCGCTTGCTAAGAAGGTTATCGTGACGAGATCTTTCATCATCGTTTACCAAGCTGACACACCACTCACAAACTGAATGGTGCGTAATGGCAATGCCAGTATGAAAACCAAAATATGCTCATGAATGAAATCGCGAACTCCTATAACTGGAAACAAAGTGGTTCAAAGACCACATTTATATGAAAAGATCTATTTCAACGGTTTTTTAGGAATCGTGCTCAGTCAAATTTCAGTTCTAAAAAAATGATCGAAGAAAGCACCAGACAGCAACGAAAGCGCTGTGGACCGGTATGCTCCGGCTGGGCCAGAAGGCGGTTCGAAGCATTAATAAGCGTTGAGTGGTTTTGTCAGAGGACGAAGTGAGGCAGCACTGTCCAGCATCGATGAGAAAGCTTCGAAGCAGACCATACTGCCCGGCTGAGTGGTGACTTCGTTGAGCGCCATTTCTTTTTTGCGGCACCGAAAGAAATATATAACAGAGAGAAAGTAAAACTCGAGAAACGAAAATGCATCGGTACACACAGTTCCTTTGTTGATGCAAGCGTCCTAGTATGCAGCTTCCTCCCAAATCTTCGTTCCGTTTCCCTCCAAACATGGAAACGACCAGAAAAGGTGTGACGCAAATTATTCTTGTAAATTACATTTCTAGTTCAAGTTAATCCACCATTATTTCACGTATTTCCAATAATAACACATTTCTGTAAAAGCATTTCCGAACAGACGTAACCACAGCATGCTTAAAAAAATCGTGCGGAAGTGTGAGGAGCAGAAAAGTGCGACAAGACCACTTTAAACTGTGTTCAACACGTCGCAAGAAAAAGTGCTCAGCGACCAAATTGTTTCATGGCGCATGACATAAGATCGGTCCTTTCAAGGCTCTGAATAATAAGACGGTTCGAGGAGATTCTCATTCGTTCTGCAAAAGTGGGTGAAAGGATAGGAGATGTAAGAAGAGTATGACTCAATGCAATTGCCGTGACGTCGAATAGTGTTGTGTTCTTCTATGCGTATTTTGAAACTGATATCGCTAGGCACCGAAACAACACACACAACAAAATTTGGTAGTGATAGATGAGGCGAGACTTTAGCTGCTGTTCAGTCTTACCGCCACGCAAAAGGCTTCGAAAGCAAGTGTCAGTTATCATCGGCGAAATGGTTGGAAGCAAAGGTGGAGAAAAAGGCAGCTATGAGCGCTTAGGTTGTTCCACGCACCGAAGTGGCGAGTGAAATTCCCCACGTGCCATTTGCGCCGGAAACTGATGTCGCGGTGGAACCTGCTAGACGATTCAATGAATGCGTTTTCCTGACGGTACAAACGGGAAAGGTCGTCCATGTGCAGTGAATAACGAGCAAAGGCTGGGCGAGACGTTTCTTCAACAGCCGCAGCACGAGGCAACAGCACATCCCTAAGTATCTCTTGTCATCGAAACATCACTTCTTGCTGCGGTTGCACAGCTCAGAAGGTTCATTTTTTCTTGTAGACACCGCAGACAATTCAAGAAGTTTAGTTTCTTGGCAAAGAACGGTTATTGGTTCATCTTCCCAGGGCATCCATGATGAATTTAATCGTTCGGCTTCCTCATTCAACAGCACAAACTGTTTACAGGGTTTAATATTTTGCCAAAATTTTAATTGCTTCAGAGTTTTTCCCAATGCTGGCAGCATTTTGAGTTCACTAAGAGGCAAATGTGGATTGACGTAATCGACATATGGTTAGGAGGGTTATGATTTAGAGCCACGTTGAGGAAACGAACGATTGGGCTGCGGACGTGGAGGTGGGAAAGAAGTGGCTTCGAATTACAGTCGCGACAGGTGTGCATTTTGTGGAAGGGACATGCGATAACGATATTTGAGGCTATTGTATCTGTGATCAAAAGTTTGCCAATCGTGAGAGTTGAAACAAAAATGCTGAAGGTGCCTTACCCATTTCTTTTTGAACGACTGCAAGTTTTGCGGCGTTTCTGCCGATCAAAAAGAACTTCCTCAAACCACGAGATAGTGCCAACTCTTCAACGTACGCCCGACCAATTCCATCAGTGCAGCCCGTCACCACTTGAACAACATATAATTAACAGAGAATTGCAACATATTGAAACTTATGCATGAAATCGTTCAGTAGTTGCTTCCATTTTTTTGAACGAGTCACACTCGTGTTATTAGCTGATCTCCTGTCGTATCCACAGACTGGCGCTTCCACTCTTTGCATATGGAAGAAATGGCTTACAACGTCTGTTTCCCAACGCCGGCAGCAGTTTGCGTTCGCTGAGAGGCAAATATGGATCGACGTAATCGACATATGGCTACGGCTTTATGTGAAAATAAGTTAAATATAAACAGAAACGCAACTAACCAGTCCACGTTTCTTTCAAATCACTGATGTCGAATTCGGGCCAGACGTAGTGCATGGTGATTGATTTAGAAATAATAAACAGAAATTTTAGAAACCGAACGACGATGTAGGAAGTGACACATAGTTGGAGCAAATCATATGCCCACGCGAACGAGAACAACATTTTGAAGAGACCTGAAAATAAGTTTAGCCTAGAACATTTTTTGCGCTCAAGTACCTTTTTTTAACAACGGAATAACGTTTCCTTTCGAAACAATATTTTTAAGGTGGTTCTATTGAAAACCAAAGCCTTCTTTGAAAGTGGTGGTAGCTGAAAGGGAAAGATGTAAAAAGGTGGAGAAATGGACAGGGGAAAGGATTGAAAGAACAAATTGTGTTGTGGAAAACCGGATCATCAACGACGACTCCATCTTGCCACCGCAAGAAATCACTTTTTTTTCTCGGAAAGGCTCTACTTTGGATGACAGCGTGAGTAAGCAATAAAAAATTGACCATAAACAGTGAAGTGGCAGTGAAATAAACGCTTGACTCTTTGAATTGATTTGCTGAAGAAGGGGTGCACTGTTCGCCTTTTATGAAGAATTTGTTGGGAGAACGATGATGGGAGAAAGAAAAAAGGTAGTGAAGTATGACAATTTTAAGATGCACGCTTGCCACAGAAGGAAATGGATCGTTTTCGCAAGGAAGTCAGAGAAAAGCAAAAATCGCAGCGGTTGAATTTGTGAGTGGAATAGCGAGGAATGAAGAAAAAATCTGCCCCCACAAGCATTCCAACAAGACATGAAATAGAAAAAGAAATCAAACGCAGGTTTTTTCACGTCATCACTTATCAAACGAGTACGGCAAGCAACTATTGAACAGTAGTCTCCAAAAAACATGTTTGAGGAATGACAAAAAAGCTTTCGGTTTTGCTCCGACAATCATATGGAACTATTCGAGGTAAGATAAAGGATAGCACAGATCGCTCATCCTTTTTTGTGACTATGGGGTTCGCAGTCTTCAGGAAATAAAAATGCCCAAAAATGGACAGTGTGTTGAGAAAGAAATATGTTCTGCCATAGTGCGCTCAGTTCGCAAAAGTAACGTCATGTAAGCAAGAAATAAATGGGATTCTCATCTTTCCCTACATTACTACTCCAAAGACTATATTTCTCACTTGTGTTTAAGTGATCTTCGGAACCAAATGATGGCGTGAGTGCATTTCCAGGTTTGAACTGCTTCGATTCAGCGAAAATCTGGTCGTGAAACTGAACTATTTCATTGCAAACTTTTAATGCATCACCACTAAACATTTCAGTAATGTGCTATAGAAACGCATATATCTAAATTTCAAGAAATGCTCTTGAAGCATGGAGAATCTTTTTAAAAAGCGGAACTCAGAGATCGCAAATCCAGTGCTGAGATACGACTCACTGAACTTCTTTGGCATAGGTGAACGTTCAACAAGTGCGTATACGAGCAAATGGGCACTTAACATGACCTTGCGCCTTATTCGCCTGTTGCTCAAAGCCGTCCGCGTCGAAGGTCGACTCGCGTCTCGATGCATCAAAGCTCACCTAAAATAAAGTGGGAAAGTATGTCAGCTAGGCTGGAGCGATAATGCCAACTCCGCACTTGATTCACTCAAGCCTTTGAAATATTCAAAAACAACAACAATAACACGTACTAATGCAGAATTGCTTGCTTGTAGAAATATTAGTCGAAGACGTTTGTCGCATGCACAGGAGCGGAAGTGCAAAACTGAACCCTTTCGTCCATTTGGGGAAAAGATAGGGCAATTCCACTCGTCCAGCCAAAGAATTGCTAGCAAAGAAGCGTTCTCCGCGTAGAAGCGGCATGGAACCACTTCTCTTCTTGAATCTGCTGACTGATGCCTCGCTAACATGCCTCCTCGGCGTCCAAAAGCTCTGCGGCAAGCTTTCACAGCCAACATTCGTTAGTGACCCTGACTGTCATTTTGTCGCCTTTACGTTGGCTTATCAACTACTCGCTTATTCTTCGAAGAGTGTAATAACGATGAAGTTAGCACAGCACTTAGTGTTGGAGATCAGGAGCCTTCGAGAAAGGAAAAGAAAAACTGGTGGCTGTTTGTTTTCCTCCAGCATAAAAAAGCACCCCCTTCTCGCACTCACAAGCATCGTTAAGCAGCAAAAACAGAGGCCACTTTTGATAACAGTAGGCCCACAAAGTCAGCCTCTCCACTTCACTCATCCCACCTTTATTTAAATTCGTCCATCGTCGCGAGCAAATAAAGCTGAGTGTCGGAACGACAATCAAGAAGAACACCACCCAAGACGTTTTCCAATCAATGCCATGCAACGTGATATTTGGTGAGAGAAACTGTTAAAACATTAGGCTGTACTACAGCAATTGATTGTAGGGGTTCAAAGAGTGACAGCAATGCGATGTGGTGAAGGTGAAACACTCACTGATGATAGAAACTTTGCAGTGAGCTGCTGATATCTGCTATTTGCAATAAAGTATTACTGTTGTTGCGACAATTGCAGTGCAAGGAGGCTGAAACTAAAATGTGCATTGCAACATCATTGAAACATTTGTTGAACCAGTCGGTCAGCGGCTGAACGCCTCACGAGAGTAAAACTAGGTCCTTGTTTTGCAAGATTCGTTGCTACTTCTTATGTAGTCACGATGAATCATGAACTCCTGTCCATCACGGACAGAAAGGAACTTCTACATGATGGTTCCTAAAAGTCATCAAGTACAACAGAAGATGCAATCATTCAGTGGAAGTTCGGAGCATCTTATCCATGTAGCAGCATATACGGCCATCAGTGTCGGTGTCTCACGCTATGTTATATTCAGCTTATTTGCTCCAGTATGCATGAGGTCAGCTGTTTCCTTCCCCCTCCCCAGAAAAGCAATGTTTATGTTTATAGCAACTTTTGCACTTTTTTTCCAGCAGAAATTTTGCGCGAGCAAATCATTTCATCGGAGATCGTATGCAGTGGAATTCGTTCACTTATGTGCAAAAGTTCAGCACATATAAATTTATGGCAATGCCCAATGATTGATTCTTATTGATAAACTGGACGAACTGGCTCAAAGACAGAAAGACGAGTCAACGGATGAGCCAACAATTCTGAAAAATCTCCGAAATAATTCAGAAAGCATATTGTAGAGTATGTTTGTGAGTGCTTGGACGCTCACATCGTTCTCATCTCATTATGGTCTTTAAAAAATTTCATTCTGTGAACGGATTGATGTGAACGGATTGACACTCTTTGAATCCACCAACATTATCAACATAGGTAACTAGGCAAACGCTATATCGAATCGTTTCGGTTACGAGCCAGATTTGCAGCATGCATACGGTTTTGCTGTATTGAAAGGATCGTTTGATGATGCCTCATAGCCGAAAAGCTTAGTGCTGAGCCGTATTCTGCATGATGGTAGGTGCGGAAGGGGAAAAATAGGTGTGTGGTCCCTACACATTACATCACCACCAATATCGGTCGTTTAGTGCACTAGAGCGAAGCAAATCAGGTATTACATCTTCTCTCATCACTCTCGACAAACAACAAAATATCATCGCTAAATACAGCAGAACGTAGTTTATGGAAAAAAGTAAAAAATGTGTCGTCACAAATTTGTTGAGTGGTGCTGATTTCGGCAATAATTATTCAAAATTCTACAGGCTCAACTTTTAGCCAAAAGATTTCAACTTTTGGTGTGTTTGATTATCCAGAAATAGGAAAATTGTCGCTGAATGCCATTAAACTTCCCACTAACAGATGCATCCAAAAACGCAAAACGATCCACTACCACTCGTTTGGCATCAACAAGATAGAGCAATGTCGTTTGCCAGTACCACTGTGACGAATTTATAGGTTCTTGGAAGATTCCACATATTGGCGGACCTCGTTCAGCGTTTCCCTGAGCGATTTGCCTCATTTAATACATCAGATGCAGCTCGGCCTCTTTTGAAGCTCAGAACATTGCGCATCTCTACCTGAGCCCCTGAGATCGTGAAAAAAGGGTTTCACCTCAATCACTGAGAGTATAATCCAACACGTCGCATTCATATTTCACTATTCCTAAGAAGAAAACGGCCATCAAAACTTGATGAAGATTTCGCTGTTATATTTGCGAGAAAGATGAAGGCTTTGCTTCTAACTAACTCTTACTCCCAGAAGAAATTTGACAGCAATAAAACTTTCGATAGACTTAGCAAGAGGGAGCTTGATGCGCACATATTCTGGTGCATCGACTGAATATTTCATCGATGAGAATGAAAGCCAACAAGCATTTATTCAGAACTGCATCAGTTATTTATCTATGTAGAACCATTCGCGCTACATATGACAGCACGATCCCTCATACCTTCCTCGCTTCTAGACAAAAAATCACCTTCTTCCGCACAACGAGCGAATATCTCTCTCGGCGTTATACAACATAAGTTCTCCTTAGTTACTGCAAGATGAGACGAAGAAATGCCTTTCTCACCCTTTTTCACTGCCTACTCTCTGACGCAAATCTTGACTAGTGGCCTAATACAAATGTCGCTATCTCACAAAATGCATCGCACAAGCCTCTTTGGAGAAGAGTGAAATAGACGTTCAAACTTTTTCAGCTCGCCCTTGTACAGAATACAAGAATGCGATCCTTTTGCGACAATCCCATCTAAGCATGAGCACGAAAAAGCGTAACATTTTGCCAAGATGAGTCGCCACTAGTACTGGTATCAAAACAAGTCGCTCGGAGGTCCTGGAAGATTCCACAATTCCACAATTTTCAAAGCTCACGACCATATGGTGGTCACGGGCGCTAATTATTTAAGAATATTTTGTTGCCGGGTGGCTTTGCAGCACTAATTATTTCAGGCGGTTGCACCGCAATATGGAAGACAAGAGCTATTTTGCTCAGATGGTTGATTCCTCCACCGTTTTATTCAGTATTTCAAGTTTTTACCCATTTATTTCTGGGTTACTGTGAGCTCTTTTACCGGGCTTCCTCCGCTACACTTCAAGCGTTGTTAGCGGCCCATTCCGCTTCATCGGCAATTTCTGATCGCTGAGAGCTTCGGGGGGGGGGGGCTGAGGGAGGGATGGTCCCTAAGCGGAGCTTGCAATGAAATGTTGAATGCATTAGGACGGTTTCCTTAGAAAGTTGAGTGCACGTTGCGTATCCATTTGCTGAATGTTTTGCATCCAAAAATGAACGGTATGCTGTGAAAAAACCTGTGAGTGGGAGAGTACCTGAGCGGCATGTAGATGTATTTCTAATTGCTGAAAGCTTTCATCAGTTTAGCAGGATGTTCCGTAGCACTTGTCTTGTTCAGCTCTAATAGTTCGGGGTCATCACACCTAGAATTCTAGCAATCGCTTCTTAAAATGGCCACACCGGGAAAGACAGACTGAGATGTTTGCCCAGTTTCTGCGCAGGTTTAGGATGAGTAGTTCGAAACAACCGCAATGCCAGCATCATTACAATGCTAACAAGAAAAGAATATGCTAAGGAAATAAACATTGGAGATAAATCCCGTTTGCTGCACTTTCATTTGTTTTTCATCCATCTGCAGTTGAAAGAGGTCAGACGTTCTGAGGGCCTGTTATTAAATGCCACCTATAAAAAAAGAAGCCATTTCCTCGCATTAAAGAAGATGCAACATGAAATAATCCCGCATAAATGTCCCATAAAGGAGGATGCTATAGAAATTGAAAAGATGAGAAAGAAAAGTCATCTCAAGAATTATCTGAGGCGCAGGAAAAACAAGCCTGAAATGTACGGCAGGTACTCGTTTTCATTGATTTCATTGGATATTGAAATATAAAATCCAGACCCAAATTTTCAAAAGAACACTTCGTTCCCTAACACCAAACGGTAGTATTGTTTTGGGGCCAAAGACTCGAATCTAAAACTGTAAAAGCACAATAGCACTTCTCCGAATCTTTTTGGATGAAGTGCGTTTTAAGGATAAGTATATGGAAAAACGGGTATAATACTTTTGTTCTATCACTCTCCCGAAAATTCTATCACCTTTACCTCTTACGAATTTATATTTTCTACAATAATGTACTTTACTGGTGTTAATGCAAGCATACAAAATGCTTGTAGATTACAATGGCATCTTCGAATGAGAGTAAACGAGGACAATCAGGTTTTCTCTAGAAAAAGATTTCCTTGCCATGAATGCATGCAAAATGAATAAATTCGTAATATTTCGTAAGCGGTTTAAAAAAATACAACATGACGCTACCAGAATCATAACGGTCATTGACTGCCGTTTCGCCTATATCGCCACATCATTGATCACTTCATCTTTGATGTTCGTACGTTTCAGGCTGACGGTTTTCAAGTCAAACGTCTAAGATGTCTGCTCCTTATACATAATGAAGCTTTCGCTATTCTGAGCCAAAGGTTGTCGTCGGGCTTCATAATTAGGAATTATACAGATATTTATTCGCCTTACTAATCAAGATCCATCAATCCATCAAACATAATAGATGCGACAAAAAAATTATAGCTGAATGTCACAGAGAATTTTTAAAGTCTATAATATGTGCTGCGATTTTCGCACCGAATGGCGCATTCATTCTCTAATATTCACATGAACGAACCATAATAATGCTCCAGCTGAAAAGGCAACAACATATCCAAGTAATCTAGTTCATTGTTGATTGAGCATAATACGAACAACCGCACCTATAAACAAGTACACAGCCAATTTCCTCCGTTTAAGACTGCACACCTAAATTTTGTCACTTGAAATGTGTGTAAAGAAATAACTCGAAAACAGTCAGACACAATTCACCATAGAAGTTTGCTGATCTCGAACGATAGAATATTGTACCATGGTGCAAGTGCATTCCGTTATTCGCTATAGAAGAGGCAAATAAGTGATGCAAGTAAAGAGCTTTGACAGATTGGAACTTAGCTGCATCACATCTTTTGGATTCATTTGACGCATTGATCCATTGTGCTTGTGTGCCTGTTTACAACCCAAATTATAGCTTAGTATCAACGATGGTTTATTTACACTATTCGATGTGTCCAGCGATCGCATAGTTGGAAATCACATCCCAAGCATAGTTGATAAACTGAAGGCGGGCCAGTTAGATGTTGGTGAAATTTCATCTGAAAGGAAAGTCGCAAATGGTCTAAACCTCGCCAAGTCGAATTTCTGGGGCAACTCCAAGCATCGCAGAAAAGTTGCGGCAGAAAGCTCAAAACCGTCAGTAATCATGGACAGTATAAACTCAGAAACGGTGTTTGTGACCACTTCGCGAATGAATTGGCGGCAGCTATTTCCAAGCCCACATATGATAGACATTAACGTCCTGATGAAATTTTAGAAAATCCAGTTGTCGGCACGTCTCACGATGGGTTCTAAGTCACATCGTTCTTCGTTGCAATCCGTGTGATATTTGGTGTTAAATCTGGCCATATGATAGTTTATACAAACATCGCGACGCGCACGGTAACTTCACTCCATCTCGTGTTTCGCTAGTTTGTACAACCCACTAGGAATCGTCGCCAGTTTTCTTTTTTTGCTTCTCCGATATTTCTGGTCAGGTCTGTTCGGCTCGTGATTTTTGATTATATGCGCATGACACTGTTAGCGTTCTCTTAGAGCACGAAATCATACCTTGTGTGCACTGAGATCAACATCATGCATATCATACTGCCGTCAGATTCTAGAATGTTAAAATCACTTGTGACTTTCAAAAACAATTTTATAACCTAAAGGCAATTTTTGGAAAATGCACGATATGTTCAAATCATATTATCTTCCATAAAGCTTTCGCAGAACTCAGGTTTCCTCGTAACTGTGAGATCCGGCAGCCTCGGAATTTTTGTGACAGCATTGAATAAAGTTTGATTTGGCCTTTGTTCCAAATTCATTCCGGATTTCCCTGACACATCCAGGGAAAGGTTATTGGCTTTTTTTGCAGCATGACAAACACCGACGCTACCACTTCCATTTTGCACCTACAAAGTGTCTGTTTACTGTGCGTTTCGCGTGTTTACAAAAGCGTTTACAACAACCTTCTTCTCCTTTTCCTTCCTCTTCTTCTCTTTCTATTCGTCCACTGAAAACCCATTGGCGATGCACCAGCAACTGGCTCGAAGTTTGCTTTAGAGGCACTTGCAAATGCTCGAAAGTTTGGCCATAGGTATTAGACGGCAGCTTCACAGCCATAAAGATGTGATGTTGAAACTCCTCATATCCTACGAATCAAGCAATTTTACTTTTACCATTCGTGCTGATAAAACGTGTTGCTATTATCAACGATAAAGGCGCATAAACAGCGGTAGAAGCAAAAATTTCCTTGCGGATGCGTTATGAGATGAAATTGAGCATCTCGTATCATTTGTTTTTCCTAGAAAACGAGACAAACGTGTTTACGAGCCTTGCATAAATTCGCCACTTTATTGTTCAAATAATATCATCTGGCACAGATATTTTCACAAGACATCATGCATAACTTGCAACGTGAGAAGAGCTCGTAATCTATCTAGTAATGTTACTCGACTTAAATAACACTTCTGCAGAGAGGATGTCGTAAAATTTTGGGTGGTCCAGGTCGTATCGGGATCCAGCTTCAACATTTCAGAACTATTTTCGAAACTACCATCCAGTAAATGCTCGCTTTTTATATTCGCATGCACTGCCTAACGACGTCCGGATATTATTTCACGCATATTCTTTCATTTCAAGTTTCGTCTCCGACATCGTTCTCGTTATTGTTTATGCATTGTTCATTGTGAACTTGTATGTGGTATCTGAATCATTAGCAACCATATAAAGTCGTGTAAACGCCAATGCTATGAGCAAAAATATCGTCATGTGATTCATTATCCTACTTTGCAATTTCAACTTCTCGAAGTTCAACTAAAGCAAGCAGCATTGTGAAGCGCGAATTTCGCTCGTATATGTCTGCATACCCATAAGCTGGCGAATTTGCTCTGCAGTGAAATTTATTCGCAGCCGGCAGGAAAGAAATATGGTGATATAACAGAACAACAACAACGACAACAATGAGGCTACAAAGCATTGGGAATGTAAAAAAAAAAAATGAAACTATGGTGCTGCCGGAAATCGCCAATTTTGCGGCGAGATGAGGATGGTCGCTTGAACCAAATAAGTTGGCTCGAAATTTGCAAATCAGATAACGTGAAACTTTATTAACTGCATCCGCTCAAAAGGCATCAGCAGCAGATAATGATTTCCTGCTCATGCTGGAAGGAAAGGAAGGGTAAAGAGGTTTGGGAAAGTAGCGCAGCCAGACAATGGATAAGCGAGAGGAGGCGGGGAAGTAGCCAAATGATCTGAAGGTGACATTTTTTAATGATTCGATATGAGAATTTTGCTGAACCATTTTCATGGAAATTCCGAAAGAACTTGCTGCCTTGGAGAAAAACAGATTGCATTTTGGCAAACATTTAAATTACATGCAATAAACCACAATTTGTTTCTAATGAGTAATAGCCATTCACCCCTGCAATGAGTCCAATTAGCCAACACTTTATCGCTGCTTAAAAGACAGTGCAAGTTTTTCTTGCGACTATCAATTTTTGCGTCTGTAGTAAAACCACAGGGGTGACCACATTTGTGTTGTAGTACTTTTCCGACTACACAAGCGCTTGCTAACTGCAATACGAAGGAGTGCCTCTCAACGTATAAATGCAATACTTTAAGCAACAAATTCTTTTAGAAAACCTTTACATGACTCAATTTATTTGCAAAGCATCGTCAGCGTACTCGAAGCGAATTTGTTGCAGTTGAAACCAAACTAATTTTGCATATCCACTCTGCCTACTTCATTTTTTTTTCTCGTTAAGCTGCGATCTCAAATATGCGAAGAGGCCCTATCAAGCAGAATCTTGTCCAGAAAACAACGAGAAATGACGACGTGGTTATTCGTCATTAGCACCACAATGAACTGCTCTCGTTCAGCTACACAATACTGCGCTATAACCTCAGTGGTGACTGGAATATAGTGGTCACAGGACACTTCAAATGCAAATGCAAAACGAGAATACACTACAGTTGGGATGTGAGTAGAGGAAATACTCCATATGACTTCGTTATCCAGTGCAAATATTGCGTTAGCATATTTTTAATCGCCTACAGTCAACGTAGTTACCTAGCTGTGGCTATCAACAACGACATAATTACAGTCGTTTTGTCGAGGCTTTATCTCTTGCAGAAGAACGCTGAAACGACTAATACGCCGTGAGGTGTCGATCTCGTTCTACTACACAGTTGCCAAATCGCAAAAGCTTGACGAAAAGCATGCCCATCATAGGTGGGAGGAAAAGGCATCTACAACGCCCATCAATGCATGTGCTTCGAAAGTACTCCTGAAGCGGCTTTTTGCAGCGATTGTAGATCTCCCTCCTAAATGATCACAAAGCAAGAAGGATGTATCAGTGACTTCAAATATTGAGTCATCTGATCCGCAACAAAAAAAAACAAGATGAGCTTTTTGAAATTGACCTGAATGTAAGGCTAAATTCACATGAGATTACCTTCATGAAATACAAACTAATTGCCGGCTGTGAGAGAAGCAAACATTTCGCGCTGTGGGTTGGCCAGCGCTGGGTCGCTCGTCGTGCAACGTGATGTAGTTTTGGTACTGAAGTGTTGAATAAGATATTGGCGTGTTTTTTCACTTTCATCTCAACATTTTCAGTGATTGTTCGTGCTCGATGCTTTACGTTGCATTTGTATATGACATGGACACCTCCGAATCTCAGCGCACATTGCGCTGCATTGTGGTAGAAGTGCGACGAAATGATACTTTCCCTCTCGAGAATAGCGTTGTGTAATGTGCAGTGCAGAGATACGAAAACTGGGGCGACAGACTTTTAAATACACTTTGTAAACATGGGTCGTACATTTGTTTCCATACAATTTTTCAAAATGCATTTTACCAATTCATAAATTTACAAGCTATTATCACAGAATTGCCAAACCTTCAGCGGCAAATAATAAGAGCGCTTTCCATCACTAACGTTTTTTTGGATATTCAATCTCTCTCCCCCATTGAATGCGTCGGTGTTTTACCCTCAGTCGAATTACTACACAAACATATAAACAGAACAGGTGATGGTTTTATAACAGGCTCTATAGCACTGTAGGTGATAAAAGGTTTTATAACAATATAGGCGACAAAAGAGATCGCATGAAAAAGGCAATACAAAACAAATTGAGCGATCGCCTATAATTCTCTGTTCATTAGAAAATCTGATTATGCATTTGGTAGAACCCGCATGACGAAGGTAGTTGCCGATTGTTGCGTCGTCGTTCTACGTTCTTTCATGGCTCAAATAGTACCACCAATAAACAACTGAAATGAAGCATCTTGTTGTTTCTTGTTATTTATTCGCTACAATGTATTCAGCATTTCGCGACGGATGCTTCCGAGTGACCACAGGTGATTTACTCACTTTGTTTATGCAAGTTTGCTGCTCATTAGCAGTTGTCACCAGTCCGCTCTTCTTCGGATAAACGATTGTATTTGTACAACGATTAAGAATTAAAAATAAGCGATGCCACAAATGGGCCTAATGTAGATTTATGACCTGCCGTATTTTCAAGTAATATTCACGTTGATGCTTTCACTGAATTATGCTATCAAAATAGGTTGCACTTGTTTGCTAGAGAAAGGCTTTGCTCAGGTCGCGCAAAGTTGCCATCCTGAGCATCTACAGAATTTATTCAATCACGTGTATGCGGACAATGAAGTGCGAAATGAATATTATGATAAATGGAGAACTCAGTTTCCAGTAATACCCTCATTAATCAAAAAGTGCAGCCTACTCTGATCAAGAACTCATACCTGAGGAAAATTTTAATGAAAGCTGCACTTCGTTTATTAACTCATCAATATGTTTTATTGCGCCATTCTTTGCCAATTGCTATTTTCACCAAGCGAAAAAGCATTTCACGCTATATATGCATTTGTATTCCAATTATTGGACTATCGGATTTCACAAATCAGCCAAAAGCATAAAAATGTGAAGAACTGATCACATTGATCAAGAAAATCTTCGACTATAGATTAACTCTTTGCCACTAGTGGTATGGAATACTATTTAGATTGTACAAAATTCATGCAAAATTTTTGGAAAGTCTAGCTGCCCTATGATATTTTAACGATCTGTTGAATCAGCGCCGAATTGGCACAAGCGCTCATTCTGCGGGACGTATTAAACGAAATTGAAATTCGTAACTTGAGATATACTCGCCAGCAAATGAGAGCCAGAAATGCAAAATATTGAAAGGATACTTGGAGGAAAGACGGAAATACGAATATATACAGCCGCGCACATACGCCGAATCACGAGCATGCTACAATGTGCTTCACGGATGAAAATTAATAAGCGCATTATGGTAAGCTTTATATTACAGTCTTGCAAGATGTGAAAGGCGTGCAAATTTTTCGAAAGTTTCAAACGACCGCCTCTCAAAGTTGACTGAAGGTAGTACTGGAGACGACCCAGTGATCTGTATCATGCAAATGACCTTTCGTAGGGCTAACTTATGTGGTTCCCAAAACGAGCCTATTGTACAAATGGAAATAACATGTTTACCAAAGTAGGGTGTTTACCATTAAATAAAGCGAACAGTGCGGGAAATACTTTCGCAGCAAAAGCGTCAACTTTTGAACCGAGACTGTCAGGTGGTATATATCGATGTATACAGCCATCTATAATTTCATTGCTGCCACTGAAAAGTGAAAATGAATTAAGAGAAATACTGGCTGAAAATTATAGAGTGGACAATGGGCAATAAAACCGATGCCTATCGTATTTCTAATGTATTTTTCTCTAATTCGCTCCTGAAAATAAATCGAGCAGAATTCTCATATCTTCTCCCAAGATGCCTGATTTTTATTCACACATCTCCCTTCCTTCAGTAGTGGTATATGTTTTGAAATCTTTCTAGTGAATTCAAACGCTTTAATCTGGTTAACCTCAGAAACATAAATAAATCGTTCAGGATCAATGCGCTAGTGCAAAAAGCAGAAATTAAGCTAATCACTTCGCATATTTAAAGGCGACGCCGGAAAATTTCATCTATAGGTTGCATCCACAGAAAGAATTTCTTTTATATGTACGTTGGTTGCGTTTGCATCAAATGCATAAGAAATTATTGGAAGTGCTGCATGCACTACTGGCACCATTTCCACTTCCTCTGTTATTTCAGATTCAGAGCTGTGCCCGAAATTCGCGCATCTTAAGGGGAAAAAACTAATGCGCATCGGCTGAAGCTGGAAAGCTGTGATGCTGTGACGGAGGGAAGAACTGATCTCTTCCAACGTTTTTTTCCATTTTGATTGTGTCGACAACGACACATGGTAATGGTTTCAGATTGTTCTCGCACTACGTTTTTCGAGGTGCTGGAGGTCGCAAGTAGGGATATGTGGAGTAGGAGCAAGGATCTGGAAGACATGAACAGGAACCTGCAGAACACGAACGATTAATTGAAGGACAGAAATAATGGATTGAGGAGAGAAGAGAGTATCTGGGAGGCACAAGTATGTCACATTCTCATGGACGACAACACAGATGCAAATCTCTCAAAGCTTTGGGGATCGACTACTGCATGAAATTTTAGGCGAAAGTTTAACCACGAAAAGTTAAAGTCGCACATATTGCTTTTCTTGTGCAGCAGTCTTTCGTTTTGCCATCGTTGTAATGAATGTTAAACGGTCAGCCAAAAAGCTACATCAAAGGAAACAAACAGCAACATATGTTCTCTGATCAGGGATCACAGAAGGATCGCAACAAGGCAGGTGCTGCAACATTTCTGATATCACTTGTTGCCTATCTTTCCTCATGACTGCGGTATTTCCAATATTCTAACTGCGCAAATCGGACATACAAAGGCAATACGCGATTTGCCACCATTCTCGTGACCTATGGCTCTCGATAAATATTAAAGTCAGCGGTAGAAACCTTGAGGAGAAACCGTCATTTACGAGGTGACTAGTTCCTTTACTTCTGCTACTCGACGACGCAAAATCAAAATCAGTGAAGTTCGAAAACACTCGGCCCGATACCCTCTGCTTAAGCGGTTGCCACTCATTTCTGACAATGCTGGTCACCGACGTGTATTGTTGTGGCCTGCATCTGCCTGTCCTCGGACCATCTTCGATATTAGCTCTCGAATGCACAGAATTCCTAAAACAGCTGGCATAACTGAAAGTGTTCGTTTCTTATTGAATAAGCAGCATCTGTGTTACTACAAGAGGTTTTTTTTCGATAGTGAGAGAATCTGTCGATTCTTTATTTCACGGAGATTAAAGCATTTCGTTGAATTAAAGCTTATTTGCACTCTATCTTATTGATAGAAAATAAAAAGACCAAATCTCGACAACGTTAAAGACATTGAAAGCAGTAGCTTTTTATGTTATCAACTCCATTTCGGCACATGAACTTCATGAGCTACGTAGCTAACCATTCATGCTACACACTGATGCCACAAGGGTTTGATTAGAATGAAAGAATCAATCGGCGAAATTTTCACAAGGGGATGTACCTTAACCACTCGCGTAGAGTGCTCTTACATATTGAAACCTTCTTCTTTCTCCTCCTCGTTTATCTCTGGCTCACTGTGTAATGAAAGCAAAATCCAATTAACGCTGCTGCTGCCCTAAGTACCTTCAGTCCGAAGCTAAACGTCTATATCGCGATACTCTGAGCCCTCTCCAGACACTCCGTCCAAGGATTTCTCGAAGAATGCCGCTGCCTCCCTGGCGAAGGAAATTATTCCTGCCATGTTGCATGGAATCGTGAAGATGGTAAACAGTTCTGCTGAATCCGTGCTCAGCAAGTTCCTCGACAATACTGGATCCCTCCAAAGTAACGCTGTCGCAAGAGCAACGCTCTTTCAAAAAACCATCAGCAATCACTCGCTTTTTTTTCGAGCAGATGAAGCAGCTGACATGAAAGCAACAGAACGAGCAGTGGTCGATGCCTACACAATCAGCAGGACTTTTCTCTGTCTCAACACGAACATTGCACCACACCAAGCGTCTCAAATGGGCTTCTCCTGCAGTTAGCACTGTCATCACATTTAAGTTGTTTCCGCTGATACTCATGCCACTGTTCACATTTCGTGCATTTGACATCGTCTAACGTGCATCATAATGCAGTCGTATATACACACGAAAGTCATGATCGAGAACTCTTCTCCAGCTGCCTGTTCGATGGCCTGCAGACGATGCTGATGCTAATTTCGAAATTTGCAAAGATCTTAAGGCTGTTTTCATTTAGAAGAACGCCAGAAACTAACTTCAGTGAGATGGTAGATGGTGACGCAGAGACAGTGCAAAAAGAAATGACCGGTTATCGTTTAAACGCTATCACGGCTGTTCTTCCAGTGCCTCATGAAGGCTGGATGTATACCAGAATTAGAGTGCAGTGAAGCTGCACACAACATTATAAACGAGTTATCCGACTCGAAACTGTAGTGAACGTGCACAAACGAAGATCCGGGAGCAAAGCCAGTCTCTTGTTTCGTCCAGGAGCAAGCCTTTCCCTCTGCACAAAAATTGCTCCATGTTATATTATTTGACATTTCGTTTAATTGCTCTTAAACTTGTCGTAGGCATGCTGGTCCGCGAAACAGGAAATACCTGAAGCAAATGCTGACTTCATGTACCTTGGATCACCCCTCAATCACAGTGGACGGTTTCAACTTCGACCGTTCACCTACATATGGCATTGCACAATCGGATGACTTTCTTTAGAAATTCCTTCCTGGCGTAGCCCGACGAGTTTAATCACCAAGGCTACGCTTTGGGATATCATACTCAACTTCTTGGTTAGTATCGACGCTGCCGTCCTCGGCGATACCGGTGTTAGTACTAGCTTTTCAATAAGTTACAACAGTAGTACCTTGCTCGCAGTAAACGCCACAATTTCAGTTCCGCGTGTAATTCAACACCAAAATTTAAGAGATTGCAATGTGCAGAACAATAAAAACAAGGCATTTTACTATCAGATAACATCTTTTTCCGACTGCTGAAGTAGCGAGCAAATTTCGGTACTCCCGCTCCATTGGTCACATAAACGTTGCCACAGGATCATGGGCCCCGTTGTGAAACGAGGTGAAGGGATTCTAAAGTTTTCGAACTACACGCAATGCCTTGCACTGAAGAAAAAAAATATTGTGGCTTGAAACAAATAAAAGACGAGGCAACAATGTACCAAATGGGACGGCATAGGTCGAACAAGGCAGGAACATCCGAAGGCGTATGCCTTTCAAAACTTTCCCTCACAGTGAAGGTGGATGGCGTATTTAAATAAATATGTTAATTCAACAGATCCATTCTTTCCTTTCAAAAAGATTTTTCGAAGTTAAGGCTGGAGCTTCGATCACCAATATTACGATTTCATCAGTGGGAGACTTTAGAGAAGCGCACTTAAGCCTTTATTTCTCATAATCTACATAAAAGACCTCGCAAGGAAATTATCCACTAAGCTCACGCTACTCGCAGGTGGACGAAATACTTATTGCGCGCGAGAGGACCCCACTATCGATCTCCACACCATGTAAAAAACAATTTTGTTTTCACGAATGGTCGAAACAAGGACAGTTTAGATATTTCGCAATGCAAACTGTTATGTTTTTCATGTCAAATGAATTCAGCGAACGACCTCAGATGATGACATCTGCGATTGCGACCGAAGTTTTATGCAAACCCTGAGTAGTATTTGCGTTGTCCTAGACCCTTCCTTACAGCTTACATTCCATCCTCGAACATTATGATCAGGTTTCATCATATTATCGTCATTATAATGTCCAGCTTATCCAAGAAGAATATGAATATTTCTCGATTTCGACTTTCATAATACGTTTTCGGAATCGCACATGTTGTATTAAACATTTCATCTAAAGACATTCACTTCATTATCGCTGGAATATCGCTACGTTCAATTCGACCTTGCTTTCTGATGCAAAGTTATGAAAGGTTTCTTCGACATTCCAGTGAAGGCATTACTCATATCGGCGGAGTTAAGATAGCATCGTTATCTGTCAGCATTCAAAACTTGGACACTGAGCCATATTTTCAGCAACTCCCACTTTAAAGTTTCCAGAATCTGGGTTCAACTACGGGAAATAATAGTTGTGCCCGAAGAATTGCTTATTTTCATGAACCGCCTTGCATCCTTCGATTTTCTTTCTTTTTTTGAATGTAGTGGTTTTTTTCTGAGCGTTTGCTTTATCATTCTGTCTCCTTTGATTGCTGCTGTATTTGTATGCATACGTTGTAGAATGACTCCTATTTTTTCTTACTGTTGTATTAGTTTTTTTCACTCTTTCGTAATAAAGGCTTTATATGGGAACATCAGTGATCAAATGTTGTCTGATGCCATGATGCGGGTGGGACAAATATCGTTCTGAGCGAAACAAGCGGACAGACCTCATCACCCCTCAACGATACAATCCTCTTGCAGTGGAAACTGGCACAGTGACTCTCAATTAAGGGTAAGCTGGACGATGCGTGTCACTATGACGAAGTATCTTATGTGAGAGCTTTTAGACTGGCATGTAACGTTCGGCTCAGTTGATACCACTGATGATTTTCCACACGATATAGTGTTGAAGCGAAGCAATGACATATCTTGCATCTCGTTCCAAGCGAATACTCAACTTACATTGTATATGTGTGCAAGGTAGTATAAAGTAAACGTGTAACTGATAACAACAGTGTGGGAACTTTCGCTTGTTCTTCAAATGTGCTTTAACATTCGTTGTGATTCATGTGCTTCTCATGGCCTCAAATTTCGTTGCACAAAAATTTCAGAGAAAGGTTCATTCTTGAAGTTTTCCAATCGTTGATTAGATTATTAGATAATGTTGCTTAAGAAGTTATGTCGATATGAATTCAGGCTGGAAGTCAAAATAATCGTCCACTCTGTAAAAAAAAACAATCCGCACTTTTTGCTTCAATATTTTCCACTGCAGTCGCTGCGACTGACTAAGAGGATTGTTTTCTCTTCTTAGGATTGTTTTTTATTATTACTTAGGCCTGTATTTTACTGCCTTCAGCCACGCTTAAGTGGAAAATTATCTTGAGAACTGTCATAGAAGAGCAATTAGAACAGGAAATCATCAAAAAGATAATTCCTCATTCGCCATTTTGGCATTCATTGTGCAGTCCGCTTATCAACCCTCAGTACCATGAGTTGCAGCATGATAATCGCAGCGCATTAAAGAATTTAATTGACGGCAATTGTAGAGTGAGTTTTCATTCGGTGCGGTTGTGGAGAAAACATTTTTTTTAAAACCTCATTGCTGTGAAAGAATAAAATGCATGGTGAAATTTCTTTAATGCTATTAAGAGCACTATTTTGTTTCATTTGAAAACACACATTCCGTTTGTAGTTGACGTAGGCGATTGAGTTCAGAAAACAACATGCACTATAAATCCATGAATGGCGTTATATTCTTCAGGACGCATCTTCCGATTAAATGAGTCGCATAGTCTCTCATAAATTTGTAATGCAGAAATGACGAAGAACTGTTTTGAGAAGAAGTATTTCCGCCAAAGCAGTTGGCAGAGTTTTCTTCTTTTTCTTTATTGCCTCAAATTGAGGCGACTGAGACAAACATTAGGCACAGTTCACCTTGCAATGAGGGCGTTCTTTTTGCGATGTCGGGAGCGTAGAATGGTGAAGCGTTTCGTTTTAGAGCGCACCTCGCTGAGTTTATCCGCAAATCCGACCACTGCAAGCTCAACGAGACTGAAGAATATAAACGCCACGCAGACGAAAAACCACAGGTCTATCGCCTAAAAATATGCTCTTCAAGAGGTATGCAATGTTCACTGCAGCTTTAATCATAACCATTATTTCCGTGCGGATGTCAAGCCTACGTTTCCTCCGATAGTTATACATCAATATTCACTTGATCATTTGCAGCTACAATTGCCCTGAAATTTAAAAGTTAAACACAACAGCCATTTTACACGCTATGTGAATATGTTCGCCGCTTT
The DNA here is from genome assembly GCA_022844705.1 of Toxascaris leonina. Lineage (NCBI taxonomy): Eukaryota > Metazoa > Nematoda > Chromadorea > Rhabditida > Ascarididae > Toxascaris > Toxascaris leonina. The sequence continues at coordinate 30,820 of JAARMF010000188.1, read as the reverse complement.
GTGCAGAGCCGTTCCTGCCTCCTCCTCACCACTCTCTCTTCTCATTTTCCTTCTCTGTCTGGAAACTAAGTAATGCTTTTTGCGTTGATCGTCAGGCGACTGCATTCGATTTTATTTGAAGTACGCATAATGCTCTCTCATCTTGCCCAATTTTAACTGTCCGAAACAGAAACTGTGTTCGGTAGACCACTTCTTTCTGCTATCTATTTTCGCTTCGCAGTTCGCAAGTTACAAGCTCAGAGTGGCCTTCAAGAATACCAGACAACTCTTCCCATCTAACGGAGTCGAAAAGAGCAACGAAATCTCCACTCCCCACTCAAACAAAAGCAGAAAGGAATAACAAAGCGAATTTCTGATGAGGAATGGAGAAATTAAGTATGCCTGAAAGCTTCGATTTCCCGCCATAACCGTTACGCCTTTGTTCAACTTGCGCCATCAACACATCACCGAGAGACTCTGAAAAATCCTTTTGTTGATTGGTAGACCTTACCTTTACGAAGGAGACCCGTGGTAAGTTCTTGACGACGTTGCCGAACTGAAAACAACTTTCATATATGTTGTTATCCTTCACTGGCAAAAACTGCGTGTTTTTTGGTGCCATCGGATTTAGAAACGTAAAGACGACATGTTGCAGCCAGCATGATCACTTTGTTTACGTTAGGAATGGTGCCGCTGCGCCTAAACTATTTAAGGCATGTGGTGCAACTTGTCGTCGCATCTAAATCGAACTTCAGATAGCGGGTTCACAAGGTGAGTTTAGGCGAACTTCCTCAGCATTCCCCTGGAGGAAGAATTGCCAGTTACGATCGGATGTTTCTGCTTCCGTCCTTCTCCTTGTCGCTCATCCACCTAGCAAATAGGGCCACCCTTACCTTACATTCATCCCGAAACGCTTATAACATTGAACCTTCGAATACCTATGAAATTCTGCATAATGGTCATTTTCTTTCTCGGTTTTTCGATATAGTCCAAATCCAGTTCAGATTCGAAGCGCTATTCCAGCAATGGCTAAATCAGTACATTATTCAGCCCCTGAGGGATTCTAGCAATACTCTAACTGGAATTCATGTTGCGCTGTAATGGCCGACGTTCATACGCTTATGCTCCCCAGCCATTTGTACTCGACAAAGCTGTATTTTTCCAGAAGGAAGAAGTATCGCCAACATTCTTCTTCAAGGTACAGAATATGGTATGGAGTGAAGTACTCCGGCAAAGGTGAAAGCTTGCCATAAAGGCGCAACGCTCACCTGAAAGGTAAGAGCCATCAGTGAACTGACACCAAGCGTTATTCTTGCGGGAAGTGCCCGTGAGTCAATCCAAAACGCTATCCATGAAATAAAAACAGACAGATATGTTGGTAAATACATCTGCAGTACGTAATATCCATACAACCGCTTGAACCTGCAAAAAAAACACTGGTGTATTCATTGGACATTCAGCCGGAAGCCGAAAGTCGAAATCGCGAGCTACAAATTCTGAGGACAGCATGAAAATTAGGCAAGCCGACGTCAACTGCTCCCATTTTCTTCTCACCACTGAAAACCGCACATTTACTCTTGTGATATTCTCGACGGATGGTACTCTCTTGAAACGTTCTACAAACGCAAAGAAAAAAAGCGTTGAAGTTTTCAACGGAAGCCGAACACTACTATACTTACAAGAACGTCACATAGACGGGATCTTTTGCACTCGTAAGTTGGATGATTATACTTCGTCGAGCATTTGATGAGAGCCATTCATCTAAGTGCAATAAAATGCACTATTTAAAATATACAGCGGTATGGAGCAACCCGAGAAAAAGGGTTGAGAAAAAGTGTGATGAGCCGAGGTGCCGAAAGGAGGGGTGGGGGGGAGGAGAAAGGAGGAAAGGAGAGAGGTGAAGGGAGGCGGAAGATGTGGTCTTTTAGCCGCATGAAGTAGTAAACTTGAGCATAAGCAAAACAATCAATAGGATATAGTAACTACTTCACTAATAAGGAAACCGACTTCAAACAGCGGCGCAAATTCGCCTCATTTAAGGAAGAATCCCGAGCTAACAGTGATCCACTTTCATGAGGTTATTAACTGAACAATTTTGAACTTACAGCTGCAACAATGCTAGTGAGGAGAGAGAGTCAGGGTCAATTACTTTCTTGGAGAAGAAAACTGTTCCGATTTGTGCAACGATGTGGCCCCATGTGGATGGCTGAAACCAGTTTTTCTATCGCTGCACTCCGCCTGAAATCAATGACAAAGCGGAGATCGTCTAAAAAATTCGTCAGTACTCAACGAGTTTCAGATTGCACTCAACTTTGCACGCTTTTTTAAAGTGCGAACCGGATCAAACCATTCGACTTTTAAAAGTATTGCGAGAGCAATCGGGGCCCTTGTGCGATATCTCCATCTCGATCTAATTGCGCGTATTAGCTAAATGCGCATAGTTGAGCTGGGATGCATGTACGCACATATTTAAGGGCCAATGATAGACAACTGGCTAGCCATTTACCATCATTTGTGTCATATGATTTACTATAAATGTGCACATATTTGAGGGTTGTCACTGAAAAGGAATCGTCATTCGTAGCTCAGTTCAAATCTATATCTGACCGGGCTTCAACTAAGCATAACAGTGAAAGAGAAGGAAGAAAAAGGTCTAAGAAAACCGTTAAAAGAAGTTGCACAGTGTCCCGCACATCAAGGTTTTGATCTCATTGCTCATGATGTGTGGTAAATGAAACCCCTGCTAGTGGAACTTGTTTCTTGCGGTTGCAGAGGCACCAAGAATCCGCTTAACGACAGCTTCCGTTACTAGGTTCATTCATCAGACGACGTGAAGAGACTGAAATAAGCGGTCTGAGATTGATCCAGCATGAAGTGTTGAAGAGTTCGATGGTGGAATAGTTCTTTCTCATTGCAATCAGTTTTCCAAATGGGGCCCGTTATAGCAGTTTAACGACGGATGACACGCTCATTTATTCATGCAGTACTTTTTCTCATACATCAAGTATGGCGATTGTTGTGGAACTTGGAAGAGCTAGAAGAGCCGTAGAAGATCGGAAGTTTACTGAGTGCTGGTTGGATCTGTTGCAACTCTTTCAGCTTAGCGTCTTTTGACAATTCATCACGCTTTATCAGTTCACTGGCATAAGAATTATTGCAAGTAATTTCTTTTATGCATTTCGGCAAAGAAATTGCACTATAGCACAAGTCTTGCAACAGTTAGATGTTCACTACCGATTATCCAACACAATAATGCTAATGACACTCGCTAAACTTGGCTCCGTAAAAATGCAAATAGAGTGAAATATCATGTCGCTGTTTGGCATTACTGAATGCATTACTGAATGCATTTCATGGAAAGTTTTCAGTGAAAATACATTTCTGCGATGGTAAACGATCGACTCGATCAAGGCAATTTGTGTGGTGAATATCGCGTCAAAATGCATTCCCAAAAGCACTACGTAACTCTCCATGCAGCTAAAACAGTGTTCAAATCAGATGCAAGCAGTTCTCGAACTACTCGTACGTGCAATATGACCTGCGTTGTGAGATCTCAAATTGACACCCACCCAATATAGTTACGGCGCAAATGTCACCACATGGAAGTATCGTTTTGCTGTTTGTGCACCGTTAAAACGTCTACGGCGCAGCCGTTCATACAACAATCCATCTATTGCAGCTTATTCGGTTTCGGGTGGAAGCATCCGGTCGCAAAAGCGTCATAGCACTATTAGTATGGGAATGAAATGCCCTCGAAGCAGCCACCCATATGAAAATGCACGCAGCTATGGAATCCGGCTTCGTGTTTGCGTAGAACCTAATGGCGCAAACGGTTATGTCTAAAGCCTACGTTTTCATACCTGTCTAAAGCCCATGTCAATGCACTATTCGGCTGCGTTCGTCTAGCTCAACTGTGGGCGGCTCAATTGTTTCCGGCTGGATTACGCACAGCAAATTGGTGATTCCTTGTGTGCGAGATGGGTCATCTACAATAGCAGCAATGCAGAGATCGCTGTGCTACTAAGGATATTCAGTCGCCGCATTCAAAGCGCAATAGTTAGCGATATGTAGACGCTTCGTTGTTTTCAACTTCTTTATGCTTCATCCAGTTGTATGTACAAGTGCACTAGCAATTCTTTAGTGGCAGTTATTGTCTACCTAAGTGTAAAGCATGATTGTCGATATATCGCTGCGACTTGCAAACAAACAGTTGCTTCTCCAAATTTTCTCGCTTCAAATTCGAGGACTTTGAAATGAGTTAGCACTCCAATTATTTGACAGTAGCTTTTGCACTGTCAGCTCTACGCATTACAAGAAGACGAGGACTGAATCCCGAGCGACCTGCCTGAGCCGCAAAGAAAAGTCAAGTTCGAGTTGGCCAATTGGCCTGATATCAGAAATTAGGCTGATAAGAAAGACTTGGTCTTGAAGCAACGGGCCTAGACTGTCAAATAATAATAAACAACGCATAGAATGGAATCAAAAACGCAAAGTGCGAAATATGAAACTGTTAAGTACGAGATGGCTGATAAAACATGAGCTGGCGCACATTCCCGAACTGGTTAACGCAAAAACGTACGGCGATCAGAAAATCGGCAATGAAAGTCGGCTTGTTCCTTGTAGACAAATGTGTCAAGGATTTCAATGCCGCTAGAAGACAACGTCTTTATTACAGAGCTGCCCAATGAGTAGTAGATATATCTTCGCGATGGCTTTTAGAATCTCAAGTGAGTCCACGCGGACTACATGCCTGTTACGGGCTACGGTGTTCTTGCCTACATTTTCTCACACTTCTTTCTCCAGTCAGTTGGTCTAGTGCAGCAAAATAGCACATACGATCGGCAATGAAAATCGAGCAGAAGATTCGATTAAGGAATACTACGAAGCTATTGAAAGAAAATCGTTTGAACGTCTCGTAGGATTAAACTTGAAGGAAACATTTTAAACTGATACTGATCTGTAAAAATGCTAGCAAGAATCTGACCAGGAAAAAGTCATATCGCACAGCAATCCCAAAAGAGTTCTTCTGCTTGATGCATTCAGTAACAGATTAGTAGGGAGCCGGGTACAGCCCCATTGCTAGACGTAAGACAAAATTATGATTGCGATCTGTTAGAGCCTACGCTGGAAGGCATGTGAAAAATTAAGTGCTGCCCACATCTTCGAAGATCAGGAAGACATGTCTCGTGCCTGAAACTGTGTTCCCAATGGGCTTTAAGGTGCTAGGTGATTAAGGTCATGCTAGAGAGGAACTAGGTAAAATAAACGCATAAAAGCAAGAAACTGTCCTAGTGTGCAACTCATTCTGCTTCATTCTCAACCGTGAGGAATGTGTCTCTCCATATGCACCAGTACGCGCATCTGAATTCGCCTTGTGGTGTGGGAAGTATAGACAAAGGTGCAAGAATTATTTCACGATTTCATTAAGACAGGAAGAATTGAAGTGATTAATGCATGGATTAGAAAGTCGACAATGAAGATCACATCAGCACATTCAGTTATGCTCACAGGTGATGAGAATTGGAAATTTGCGCTCGCATAGCGAAATTTTAGCATTGGTATTCAAGGCTCTACAACATAATCGACTTAAGATCTACGTTCGCGAAGTAACGTGGCCAACCATAGTGGAAATTGCAAGGAGTGGCCAGCAGCAAATGATTATCAATGAAAAGACGGCGCGTTTAAGATTACCTGACTTGAAAGCGAAACAGTATCGGGAACTAGTCGTTCACAGCAACAGCATATTTCGCGAGATCAACAGCTGTTGTTCAAATCTACAGAACATGAATCATTGAAAGTGTGACGAAACAAAGTCACTCTCATAGTTGTAAGTAGCTTACAAGCTATGCAGAAGTTGCAACAAACCAACCGTCTATAAGCAGTAGCTGCTAAGTTATAAAGACCTGCACTCTAATTTTATGCAGTTAGTGGTCACTGAAGGGTATTTCTAGAAAGCTCGTACATTTAACAGTCCCCGAATAATGAAGAAGAGACTATGAGGAACTAATCTCCCATGTGTAAGAGACCACAAGGCATTAACGCGTGCTTTCAGAACTTGCGGAGTGAGCAAACAGAAAAGTGTAACAATACTCAGTTAGCACCCCGGCTGGTAGTAGCGTAGAATGCAGGAGTAGAATGTATGCAACGCTTGCAGTGATTCTCGGAAGCAACGTGACGATCTCTGCTATGAAGTCAATTCCCCACTCTATCAGCGTGTCCCACGCCCCGCAATCGACTCTTTTGGATTCGTGCATTTTTTGAAAATTGTTGGACGCAATTATTGATAAGTGACAGTCGGATCCGCTGTAAGTTTTATTGGCTGCCAGTTCGTGGCTGCGTAGATCATGATGAGGCTAGAGCAAAATTGTCTCGTCTTAAACTTTTTGATTTTCATTTATTCACGCCAATCGGAGATACCGTCATTAACACCAAAATGAGCACAGATCTGTTTGATATTGTCAGCAGCATTCATAAGCTGGCTCACGCTAATTTTTAAATGGCAGCTGCAATAATTTTACTGAACACATCTCAACAAATAAGCAGTACAAAATGATTTGCTTTTTACCAACCTGAACGTTACTTTAAGTTGGTCCCACATACCAGCTGTGTATTCCTCCATCGTCCGACCCCATGTGACATTATAAAACTGAAAATCAGGAAGACGGAAATCTTCCGGATCCGGTGTTCGAACTGGATCCCAGTCTTGCCAAAATAACCTCACCTCAGCGATGTTATAAGAGTATGATTCGAATATCAAAGTGCACTCCTGAAACCCATTTATCAAATCCTTTGAAAGCAATATGCTCACCTTATGAACAGCAGACGTGCTTTTCTGCGAGCAAACGTACGAGAAAGTTCACTTCTGCAGACTGAATTTTGAAGATACGTCTGCATGTACAATTATCAGGGAACGTGAGAGCAAAATAGATTACTTTCACCTACGTTTTTAAAACATATCGTAGTCGAAAAGAAGTTTGCCGACTTGGGACAGAGATGATAAAAAGAGGGCATCAAAATCGTTCGAAAACTAGCTGCAGCCAGCCATCAATGAAGAGACCACTCAAAACATTTCATTCAAATTCGCTACTCGCATTAAGGCAGTTTGTGGGAAGAAGTTGAGCTAATTGCTCCCGCGGTAACTGGCAGTTTAAGAAAGAATTTTCAGTTGCAAAATTTAATCTAGTGAAAAAGATATGAGACGATATGCAGCGCTATTGCTTGCACAGACTATGAAACCGAAGGACCCATACAACGCATCGTGCTTACAGATTCCAAAAAATGGACGCACAAAGAAGTGTCTTGATGTTCCCAATCAAAGTACGCAACTGTTAACCGACTTTTACATGCAGTTTGACACATGTAAACGGTACTGAAATTGATTGCATACAGAATATGATGATAATTGTCCTAAAAGACTTGCGGAAATGGTGCATACTTGGCTGTCAATAGGAAAGTTGCTGAGGTGGAAAGAGCAAGGACCCGAGACGCGTACACGATAATTTAGCCATGTTGTACCTGCAAAATTTCAGGGCTCGCTGTAAGTGGTCTTTTGAAGTGCAACAACTTAAACAACCCTCAGAAAATTACAACTCAAAGAAAAAATTCTCTGCAACTTGAACGATTTTCCGTCGAAACTCTCAATCGAATATCCTCAGGCCAAAAGTTTTGCCCCATGCGAAAACGCAGATTGCATTTGATAATTTTATGAAGATGTAGTATTGGTGATCGGCGAGGCGATGAAAAGCACTATGCACTGCTGATTTATGATTGATGAATATCGGACGATATCATTTCACAGACAATCATGGAAGCCAGCAAGGGAGAGGCGACACTTTCGATCCTAAATTGTATGGTATTTTTGTTTGCATTTTTGCTGAACATGGCGCTTCCTTTCAAATGGTTAAAACGTCTTTTGTAACTGTAGAATGAATAACCTGGATGGAGCAAATACTCTGACTGTCGCATCTAGCCAGATTATCGTATAACTCTAGTCTCCGATCACTGTCCAGTCAAATGCATCAACGCATAAATGCTTTTTCAACCGCCTTGCTCTACAGATTTCTTCTAGGTGCGAAGATTGTTTCTTAAATAGAGAGAAAATGTCAAAAAAAATCGGCAAGAAAATGCAATACTCAACTTTTGCTGTTAACGTTGTCGCCGCTCGAGGTAACCTTCAATCTACAACTAGTGAAATACGTTCGGCCCTTCAGAACTTCAATTTCTGAGCGTTAAACAAATCAGCCCACGTCTTAAGAAACTGACCATCTGAATGCAAATTCTGGGCATGATCGTCGAGTTTTACAGGCTGCAATTGCAGGAGCAAGCATTCAAAGTCGCATTGCTTGAAGCAGCAAATTATAAATTTGAAGGGCGAGAACTTCCGAATGCTGAACAATTTAAGGCTTTCAGCTATATAGGTGTAATTGATCGCTGTCGAAAGTTTCTTTGGTAGTTTATTCTTTCTGAGAAGAAATTCATATTGACGCAACAACGCAAGCAGCCTTCAAAGGATCTTGCAGCCATTAAAAGGATTTATGAACTGCGCCATCGGCGAGGACAATTTCTGCTGCATAAGGAAGAGAAGGACTGGAACTATGTGTTTCTCCAGAGCGTTTCTCAAAGGGCATTATTTCAAGTGCAGGAAGTTTTTTCTTCCATTTAATTTTCTTTTTATTGGTGGGTTCAGTAATGCCCTTGATCCAGTCCAATACGCCTTTGTTATCCAATCCAACTTCTCTATACATTCAATTTTTTTCTATCTGTTTTTGTTCTTCGGACCCCCACATAAGGAGAGGTTTCATAACGAGGCATTTAGGGTTCAAGACATTTTCGTTCAGCAACAATCAATGATCAATTTAGAAGCAAAGAAATCTTACTTCCCTAAGAGGCACAACGAACATCCAGCTCTAGAAGATGCCCATTCAGTAAACCCACGCATCTTCCCTTCACTTTTAATGCGCATCTTGCAGCAAATGAATGTTTCGATCATATTTGCACCTATTCTTTCCAGAAAATGTGTTCCCACGTTCGCCACCATTTAATGCTCATTTCAAAAATTGCAATGAACACTTTTGAGACATTCATTTTCCTAATCATCTGAGCCCGTTGCCGATAAGTGGTTGGTTTCTGTGTAGCATGGGCTTTAGATTTCGTTAAATGTTTTCTACAGTTACTCTAAAGGGATTCTGACACATCATTTAGGCAAATGTAAGAATTTTGGGATTCGCACATAAGAATTTGGATATACAGAGAGATTGAATTAAATGCTTATGACATATCATTAACGCAGGAATATATTGTAACAGTGTAGCGATTCTTACGACCAGCTGCTGTTCAGGAAGCACTTCGAAATAAAGGTTGTGGGCAATTCTATAAACAGAAATAGAGTGAATTGATGGAATAGACTCATTTAGAGCACAAATATGAGTTATTTGGAGATAGCAACTTTATGCATATCTGAACACGATTGCTTTGCTTTTGTTGACTATTCAAGGTGACTCCACAGGTGTGCCCGTCACCGCCGTGAGCGCAACGTTCAAACGTTGGGTGCTCGTTGATGTTGTTGCTTCGCATCAATCAAGGGCATGTGTAATCGCATCAATAGAGTCTTCACACAGAAATATGATTAAAAAAATAAAAATTTGCTACGTCTAAATGTGGGAGTACTCCTCACTGGCAACCATTTAAACGATTCTTTTGCTCAGACAGGAGCTTTTATTATCATGCAATGCTATTTTGAGGCGATTTTAAAAAATGGAAAAATATCATTCCACAGTCGGATGCGATTTTGCTCAACATAAAGCATTGTCTATGAAACGAGGCATTTCCTCGGGGCAGATTTATTACCAATACTTTGGCTGTGAGGAAATCCCTAAGGAAAAATCTCTTAGAATGCATACGAAGCCGAACCAACTTCTTGACCAAAAAATATCTGTTAATGAAATTTAAATCAGATTGATGTGCCAAAAAAGCTAATTTATTTTGTCCCTAAAACTGCTGCCATCTTCGATCAGTAGATTTCCGCCGCAGACGTCAGAGGCGAAGGAACTCCAGTATGCGTGCGTCCCTTCATGGAAACGCACCACATGAAAATGTTCAGTGGCATAAGTGCCTCACTACTGAAGCACTATGCCGCTCAATTTTGTAAGGAATTGCGATTACAGGAGAATTGTTGCAGAGGGCGACAACGACAACGTGATGTGCACTGTCGTTTCACAAAATTACTTTCTAAAATGATCCAATTTATTGCATTTCACACCTCAGCGAAAATTGGATACTACCAACAAAGAGCCACAAAATACTGCAAAAAAATTGCTCAGAGGAGATTAAAATTTAATTCGGTGGCAAAGTGCAGAAAAAAGGATTTTATGACTGAAAAGACTGGAATTCGGGTTCTAATATAAACAATGTTCGATCAGTGGGGCCCTTGAATATTCTCTCTACCTTTTTTGCTAAGAGCCTATTAAACTTGTATACAGTTCTCGACGAAAAGCAATTGAAACTAACGTCGAATGACTTTTCCGCTATTTCAGTAAAGCTACGTGGATCTCAGTAATCACTCGTCGAATGCTTTTGCAGCATTTGAAACCTCCGATCAATTAATAGACCACTGAATTGCCTCTGCTTAAATTTAGACTATCATAAACAAACGTTCGACTTTCAAGTGGTCTCAGCCTACAAATAACTGTCCCGATAAAGAGGCAAAACGTCACATCCTACCAGCACTGTGATGACGCTTCAAAACCAATATTAAGTCGAAAATAAATCTGAGCATGGATGGAAACATGGCGTTTTTACCTTCAGCAGGCAACCCTTGTGCCTTGAAGGGATGCTTTGCTTAGGATTATGAAGGATTAATTAGCTCTAATTTACGGTTGGAAAGAGGCCATGGAATCGTTCACTCAAGTTATGACAGTGTTGCAAACGTGAGTGCTTGTATTATATGCCTGCTCTCATCGCACTCCCTTCAAGCCTCACTTCACCCACAGTTCTTACTTACCACAATTTCATTCCTCTCCCACGTTAAGGATACATCCAAGAGAGAGGTTTGGAAAACGATATCATACCATTCGGATATATAATCAATAGCACATTGCTGACAGGTGACTTGTGCACCTCTGTTTGCTTGCTGTTCACAAAGCATACGTTAGGTGTCCACAGTCGCTCGCTAACCGAACTGTCCAGCGAAAGATTCGTTTTGCACGAGAAGTTCCTTGAAAGTTAGCGAAATAAGATTGTTGAATACGGTTTACGCTCGTTGGATGGTTTTGTTGAAACTTCTTAGCGAATGAGAGCAACAAATGCGCTAATTGCATCGGTTATTAAGGATAAGCTGCAGGGTTAAAGAAAGAAGGTCGAATGCCGAAGCAAACCAGTTTGCGAATAAGTAATGACAACAGTTTAGCAGAAACAATAAGGGCAACTGTTCCTCTATTGTATGCGCTCACAATTTTGTGTGGTTGATTGGCGCACTGAGGTCGAATCCTTCTTTCCGTTGCCTTCTTTATGACTGTTTCGATTATATGAAAATACATTTCCGGGGTGCTCAAGCTGATCGACTAAATTGCTATTTTGTACCTTGGAATATCATGCAGCTTCTGAGAAGTGCAATATCAGCAGCCGAAAATACCATTATCGAAAACTTGATGTTACTGGTAAAATATGTTGCCTTTCCGATCTATTTTTTCTATAACAGTGCACAACACAGAAAAAACACAGCTGCTAATAAAAGGAAATCTGCCATCAATTGCTGTTAATTGGCCTCCATTCAATTAACATGAATTTTATGAAAGAAAAACTGCAGTCAAATTGCTCCACTCCTTTATAACCGTAATGCAGCATTGAGAGCAGTTGAGCACATAATTTGCCTCATAGCCTTAATAATTATAAGCCAAACATTTCAACGAGGATGGAGGAATGGAATGAAACATGAGTGCTGATTCGCTGCAAATTAGAACAAGCACTAAACAAATGATTGAAGCAATTGGAGAATTTAAACAAATAATTGAAGAAAAGGGCGGCACCTGTAAGCAAGCCTTGCATCTGTCCACACCTGACTGAACCAAACGTCAGCAACAAACGAGCTGGTAATTTCGGATATCGAAGAAATATCTTGCACCGTAAGTTCGACGCTCACGAAGACAGACTCATTGGATGGAATAACAGTTTTGTCGTAATCTGCCATAATCTCTGCTAGAAGACTTTTGCGCTGATTGGAATTGTATGCACAATGCGCGTCTCGGTTGAATGATGTGGGCAATTGAGGCGCTTCGTGTGACCCTGCAAAACTAAAGAGATACAGTTTCAACTCGCAATTTTAAGGGAAACTATCAAAAGAAATGCATTACAACTGAAAACAAAACCGAATGTTTCATGAAGGTGAAAAGCGGATAAAAAGGCAGAAAATAGACGCAAAAGATTCCACCAATTACTACATTTCGAAAATGGAGAGCCCAACTTATGGTTCCTCTTATTGAGTAAACCTAGCTCGAATAAAGAGAGTAGGATTTTGCAGATTTTGCCAGATTTTACCAGATCTGTTGCCTTTCAGATTTTGCCTTAGCGTTTGTATTCCGGGTTGTTGAAAAATGAAGTTTTTTTGGAGAGTGCATTGTGAGATGCTATGCATCGGATAAAAATGCTTTCAGTATATCTGTCGGCTTTATCTTACAAAAAAAAAAAAAAAAAAAAAAACTCAGCACCGCTGAAGGGCGAAATGTTTGCCTCATTTCAACGCTAAGCACCATTTCATCGACTTGTTGATGCAGTTCATGATGGACGCGCTCTCTAATTCCTCTATTTCGACGGCAGCTGTGAATGAAAGCAAGAGATCGGCGTATACTCCAAACCAACCTTCAGTGGTGGCTCTATTGGCAGTTGTTGGGTAGGATTGTGTTGTTGAAGGATGCTGCATCAAAGCGAGCATCAATATCAGGTCATGCAGCATTATTCCTCATTCGAAAATGACCGCTGATTTACTTGTACTTGTACCTAAATTTGACTGCATTTATTGCAAGATTGCAATCCATCAAACCCAATGAACCAAATATTTTCATCTCAATCAATATAAATCACCATTGGTAGATCCGAACGACTTAATGCAAGGATGACGAATTTATTATTTGGAAGCAAAACAAAAAAAGACACTTCACATACCAGGCTTGCGATACTTATCTCTTTTGTTAAAGCTGCACACATCACATTTGATCGAAAACCTTTTGTTTAAGAGTCTTGTCCCAGACGCAAATTCGGATAACCACATCGACTCGATGATAGCTGTACCATTTGCAAAGAAGTAGTGAATACTTGATCTTTGGTCATCCGTACACTGACAGTTCTTTTTTCACAAATAGCCTTTCCCTGACAGAAAAAATTTCAGTATGAGTAACTAGGTATTTCAGTGGGAAGAAGAAAATAAACGGGAAATTCACTTGTGTGATGAGGTATGAAAACCAAGCACGAACAACGCCGAATACGGCGATTTTTTTCTTTCTCTATCCTCCTCTTCCCTCCTCTTCCTTAACCAAATGACCTACTGCAAGTGTTTTCTGAAAAATACCCGAACAATCTTTCTGCCTCGGTGAAGCAGTTTTTACGTCATTGCATATGTTCCGAAGAGATAAACTAATCCAAGAGGACTCTGCCATAAACTCTAAACGATCATAGTAATAAATTCCACTTTGTCGATGAATGTTTTTTCTTGTCATAGACAGAAAGAAGGCGAATAATAACGGATGTCGCGCATATAAGAAGATTTGAAACCCTCACAGAGACAATACGAGCGCACCGAATCGTAAGTCGTCATTTAGCTCAGAAGACTGCGGCCATAAAGACCATCGATGAAGTGCGCAATTGCTGTGATAGGGCGCAGACACCGAACCTTTATCGGTTCCAATTACGAGTTCTGGTCCAAAGATTTTTTGTTTAGAAGATGCCAAAATATGATGCGTTGTAACCGACACGCTATCCTGGCCCGAGGAAATGATAGGCCCAGATAATTTTTGAGAATATAAACATTAATCGATACATCCCTGATGCAGAAAGGGGGCTTCGAAATATTGGCATGAAAGCTTTTTTCGGCACAGTGAACTACAGTTTGCACTTTTACCAATCGCTTAATGTCGAAGTCAGAAGTAAAGCGCAGCAAGCCTGCATCAAGCTGTCATAGGCGATGTGCACTCAGATGTAAAACTCTAACTCCTCCTGCGCATATTTTCTAACCTACAAGGGATTTTATTCCATCGACCTCATTCAATAGAAATGTTGAAAAAGGCAACCATTCACAGAAAATGAACAATCAAGAGACATCGTAGCTGCATATCTCTTCGCAGAGCAACATTCTATCACTTTCGCCAAACAACAAGCTACAATTACAGGAGTTCGATATGTTCGTGAGTGGCAAACATTATAAACCCTAGTAATGACCTGAGCATTAATGTGGCACTGCAAGTGATGAGAGATAGAAGTGCTAGTCCATAGCTGGTGTGCTAAGTGGAATATTTAGCTATCTTCGGGGGCCTTTTTTGCATACAACTTTCCGTATACCATATCTCCTATGAGACTCCCCTCATGAGTTTCATTCAACAATAGTTAGTTTCTAGGATGTAACGAAAGGTATGGAGTGCATAAAGCAGACAAAGAAAAAAAAGAGATACGATGTATTAAACAGAAGACTTGATGGTTTGACTTGCGGTGTGAACTACCCTGAAAGAGCACGAGGCAAACACGGTCTATTTATAGACAAAAAAAAAATACATATTCTTAACAGCCGAATTGGTGTAGGCTTTCAGATCTGATGTAGGAGCCTGGAAGAATCCAGGAAGCATTTCATTGAGGAGCGGATGGGAGGGAAGGGTTGGGTCGTTACTCGGAATACTAATATTCCAAGAATTACGAAAAACGTATTTCTCTCAGAATCAGAGTTTCATAGGTGCACCATAACTTGTCTTTGTTCGTGAAATTTATAGTTTACTATCGCCTACAGTTGAATAGTTGAGCGGCAAAGTTGAACGGTTGATCAATGCAGCACACGGTTGGCCATTTCACGAAATGATTCCCAAAATGCCTTGTGCTTCGTCAACGTGCCAATGGCTGGCAAGTTTTAATAACGCGTTCAGGAAAAATCTGCTTGCAAAAAAAGCCTTTCATTTAACACGTTCCTTCATTTGTTTCCGATAAGTCGAACTGAAACTCAATGAGAAATTGGTAAAGGCGAAGAAAGGCCATTAGAAGCACATGCAATCTCTCGATATGCAGAATAAATGAAGCCGCAGAAGAGGGATTCCTGCACAGTGTAGGATATTTCTTCACTTCTTTACCTCAAAGGATCGAATCGAATGGCAGTTCAAGGTGCCCAGTTTTGTATGGCACCACCAGGGATGCAGATCAGTTGTTCCAGATATAATATTGGAACGGTGTAGCTGAGGGTGAGGGTGGGTAGATCTAAGCTAAAAGCGGTTGTGATATGGGTCATGCTGTTCTTTGCGGTGAAGGCATCAGAATAATGTGTGAAAATGGAACAGGCTTCGAGGCGGAAATTTTAAAATCGCAGCCCATACTGGGAAGTTATCGGTGGCGCATGGTGAAGAATCTTACTGGTGTTACTACACTGAGATCAGATGAGTTTTACTTTATAATGGTATATGCCACTCTCGTTAATTTTTTAAAAGGTGCCTAGCCAAATACGTTACTTTTGCTTCAAAACCGTCGCTCAGAAATGCTCACCACTTTTGCGTTTTCTTGCCTCATTTCACAGCTATCCAACGAGCACTGACATTCTTCCTGTATCTTCTGAACTGCTTCAATCGCTCCCGAAAGCATCATTTGAAATTCCGAGCAATTAAAGTAATGTAATTGCGAATTATGTTCACCTATGATTTCCCCATCTTTAAACGTCTTTAATCACACACGCGGCTTGCTTATCGATGGAACAAGCGTTTGAGATGTTAGTATTCTCTAAATATGCAGCTTGCTGCTGCCAGTATCGGCTTTTTCTATTGGCGTAACTCAATTCCGGCTGAAAGATGCTCGTTGAGAAAAAGCAGTGTAGTCGCTGAGTGGATCAGTGGTTAATAATGAGTAGTTTTCCATCTGATTGCCAAGTGAGGTAGGGTTAAAGCAATCCATTCCACATTTCCAGAAATTGCATGGGAAAACACCTTGCATATTGGCTGGCCGAGAACTGGTCAGAGTGTGATTTCCAATATGTTAGACTAAGGGTATTACTACAACAGGTATTTATGCTTTCCAGATATGACGGCAGTGAAATTTTAATCACTCATAGAACCAAGTGCCCTGAAACTCACGATGTTAGAGATGAAAAATCTATGCTTGAGGCCCCGGCACCTTGCTTGATACAGTATTGTCGTTTGGTGGTGTCTCAGAGAGTGAAATAACGGCACTAGCAAAAGACCGTGCTTTCACAGACGATGCACGATGCCGAAGAAATCCATTCATAAGTCGTGAGCTTGTTACGACAGCTTGCCCATATAGCCATTATCGTAAAGTTCTTCATTTTCGAAATGAGGCTGGTTTGAGAAACTGGTACATTTATATTCATCGGATCCTGGCTTTCGACCACGTGAATGCTGAGAGGGAAAACCTCGGTCTTCATCATCCTCCGAATTGCTTGTTGACAGGTGAACGGGAAACGCTGGACAAATGTTTGTACGATGCTGTTAATTGCAGCCTGCAAGTTGTGCGTTTGCCAACTTCAAATCGGCAGATCTGGCAAAACTTGCAGGAGGAAGCTACTTACGACATGTTCACATAGCAGGCTGATTGCAACCAACGTTGCTAGATGCAGCAAAAATGGTGGCTCGTGAAAGAAGCTGCGTAAACAAATTGCAAAATTAAGCCAGTTGTCATAGACCAGTTTTTAAAACTGTTTCATCCTGTATAGTTGCTTTCAGCATGGAAGGGCTGTTTGATTGAACATTTGTGTGCGATCGTCATCGATAGCCGTCGAAGTTGAAAATGAGCTGGAATTGCACGACATCTCTACGATGTTGCCTCGAAAAGAACTAGCTTATAAAAAGACGCATATGCTTTCACATCCAGTTGAGATTCATTGGCCACCTTGAAAACATTTAATGCTGACTTTTTTTATCGTTTAGGAGTTCTGCAAAGACTAAGGACTAACCGGATTTAAGAGTGATAGCTCACTATCCAACGCTACAGATGTTTGAGACCTAAAGTCCGAATTTCTTCAGCGCTTCGTTCCGTTGAACGGTTGAGGAGATGAACGAAATGACCATGCAGCAGCTAGGCATTTTTTATTTATATCAGCTTTGCCTCTTTTCCGATTTGGGAAGAACGTAGCTGTGACTGCAAAAAAAGTACTCACTGATGCTAAGCTTAAAATACTTATGTGACTGTAATGGATTCCGAATAAAATATCCACGAGTTCTTATAACGCTGTTGGTTCGGTGTTCAACGTTGCATACGCACTGTAGATCTCATTTGAAGTGGACATGTTGATCGATGATATAGTTAGGGAACTTTCCAGTTTCTTCATGATCAATGAACATTACTCCTTACATCTAAGGCAGCAAATAGAAATGTTTTATTTGCATGAGTTGAATATCCATTATTGCCATTGTTGTTGATGAAGGCGCTTTTGCTTTTGCAAGAAAAAACGTTCTACGGCTTGCAGCGCTGAGTCCGCAAACTGCTGCATCCTCCCATCAATCAAATCAACTCCACCACGGATAATGTTAGCGTTAGAGAAAAGTCCATATTCAGCAAGCATGAATAACAGAATTGCTTTATGCCTCGTTTCATCAATGGACCGGCAAATTAGAAAAATCGACGACAACTGAACTTTATGAAAAAAGACTTACTCGAAGTTGCGTTCTTTTCAATGAAATAGCTGCACTTCGGGCATCTTTTTTGTTGTAAAATAAGTTTATCCCTCAAAATAACTCTCAAAAGCGACTATTAATTAACTGTTTTCTTTGCTAACAATATCGTTATAAAATCCAGGCGTCGGTGAGGTAGAATAGGCAATGCGGAAAGCCCCTCAAAAAGGCAATTTGCAGTGAGCCAGTCCCATTAAGTCCTTAGGAGGTAAGAACGGAGCAACAAATAACAGTGTAAAATGTGCTTATTCTTGGTGTCGGCTACTCCCTTGTTCTTTTGAAGAGCAGAATTATGAAGCAGGGATAGGTTTGTGCTTCAAATTCTGTATAGAAAGGGTTTGAAAGGACAACAAAGACAATGTTCAAGAGAAAAAAAATGCAACTCTTGCGGAGGTAAAACCCTTCCGAGACGAGGCAAAACATTTATTGCGATATAATCTGAAGAAGCCATGAACTGCTTCAATAAACACTCAATAATTAATGCAGAGTGATTTCTCGCTTACAAAGAGGAAGTCATTTTTTGTTTAGGCGAAGCAGACTTCCACCACTGCGAACAATGGCCATAATTTTGCTTGGCAGCTCACCACTTGTAGACCATCCCATAACAACTGCAAGATTGTGTCAGACGATCTCTGTGGAATTACGATGAAGCGCATCGTAACCACATGCTGATTTTCGAGAAAATTTCTGCACAATTTGGGTATCTGTAGTAATAGCCGTCTAAAAATTTCACAGACCGTAGTGTTTGCCACCAGTGAAAAGCTAAAAATTTGCTACAATGTTCCATCTGAGCACAGATACAAAGCTGCATTGCTACTCGATGAAAAGCAGCGCATCACCGCAAATAAATTTCAGTGCATCCGCAAGAAAAAGCTTTCCCTCCTGCTCTTCCTCAAACTTCAAATCGCAGAAGTGAAATGATCAGCCGTTGGCCCTTCACTGCTATGAGAGTGGTATTCCTCTCAAAGTGAGTAGATGCTAGCACTAGAACAAATAAACGAATTAAAACGCATCGAAAAAAGTGCGCAGCAAAGGTATGTTCGGGGTGCTGATTGTTACAAATTAATATTCAGACGTAAACACTGACCACATTTCACCTTTGGTGCTACCGCAAAGACGCTTACACATTGAGCGGCTCGACGGTGAAATAGCGCAGTAAGTTAGCATCATTCGTAACAACTCCGCGGCACCTGAGATCCACATATTATGCCTTAAAGCATGACGTGGAACTGATGTATTTCTTCGAACATAACCCTCCCCACCTCAGTGAACTGCTTCTCTAAATGATATTTCCGCGTTTAGTCATCAGGAAAAGAAACGTCCTTCTTCACCGAACGTTCACTTCCATTCTTCGCAGGGTTTTTTTTTTTTTGGAAACTCGAGAAACCATCTATTCTCACATTACTGAAACGTTACTCGTCCGGTGGTCCGCTAGGCAAATCGCCCAGGTCTTGCGGGAAAAACGTTACCTGCCTCCCCTCAATAAACCCATCCTCGTTAATAAAGTTTCGTTCATCTTCTACGGAATCTATAATTGTTCACTTTCTGTCGGATAATATAGCACACTACTCGCTGTACCAGAGAAGCGTTCATAATGGATATATAGTTTTCTGATATTGTAGGGCCGTGATCCACTGCCGTCTGGAATGGGCACTCCAAGGGCATCACTGCCGATACAATTTCGCATGCGTGGGTCGGTGACATTTTATCGCAGCCAAAAATACCCGCAGAGGTAAAACTTACCGCTGCACCATTTTTGCATTCTCTCGTGCACCAATTGTTGTAGTCTTCTGCGCAGGCCATCTGCATAGTCAGAGGCAATTGCGCAGATGGCATAGATGGCTATAAACATTCTCCAGGAGTAAAGGTTGGTGCGGAGGAAGACGCTTTCAGGTGACATATACCAAAAGAATGACTCACAAGTAAAATAGAATGGTTTGATAAACACCTAGGAGATGGAAGAACTTTTCATGGACAAGTCAAATATTAAAATCACAAGCATCACATGATATGATCACCATCATCGCTGTTTATGAGTCTAAAGTTGGCATGGCAACACTGCTGAGGGAAAAGCTTTCCCAAGGGCCCATACGTTTCTGCATAACCAATTGGTTTACCATTGTCTGCGAACTGTCAGCACAGCAGCGAGCTTGATCTTCTTATAAATCAGATAGTGCTGCATGTGAAGAATGGACACAGCTGTGAGCACAGGTTGAAAAGAATGCATTCAATGAGCAAGGTTTGGAGTGACAAATATTTCAGGAAGATTTGTGGTATTAATTTCTTATTGGAGCGGGGGCATTGATTCCAGTATGGTGAAATCGGGAAACGAAAATGCGCCTTGTAAATAGACATCGCCTTCTCGCTTTTGGAGAAACATCGGTAATGAATTTGTCGTTCGATAACGGATTCACTCGATCATTGAATGTTGAGATTCATTACTGTGAATTAAAGAGTTGAAGTTAATAAAGTGATAGAACAGCTCTGAAATGATGAAGACTGCATGGCACAGCCGATATAATATTACGCAGCAAAATAAAGCCGATGGAAAATATGACAACTTTTGAGGAAGCGCATCAGTGTGACAATGCAATCAGCTCTACTTGCTCTGTCTGCCGAGAAGAAACTACAATATGGAAGTATCCTGCCGATACTCACAACAAAATATTTCTATCAGCAGAATAGCACAAGTTACCGTAGCCATATATTTCTAGTTTCCTACCCAATCAGTGAAAACTTTTTCAGTAGTCCTACCCAATCAGTAGTCAGTGAAAACTTTTTTCAGAAATTTGTGGTGTTGTTTATAGCGTGCACATTTAGATGCGCCATATCGGGCAAAAATAACGTATGCTTTGCTGTCAAAACAGCATCGACAACGTCTGGGTGATGAACCTGCACTTAGCCGCGCTTTTTTAAACGTTAGAGGAGTTAACAGGGGAGGACGAAGAGAGAGTGGGAACGGGAAGGGTAGCGGGAGGAAGGGAACAGGAGGCCAGAAAGGGGAGGGGAGAAGGGGAATTGACTGAGTGAGATGATTACCAAGTCGAGGACATGGCTACTCGTCGCGTTCTCAATTGCGTAATAGTCAAACATGTTCAGCTATCTTAGCACTAACTCCACCTCTGCCTTATCTACTTTCCTTCGCCTTTATCTATGCTTCCCGTTCCTTTTCCTTATCGCCACACATTGTATATTCCACCAACTTGACCAAAAATTGTGATCTGGCAACTATATGATATCGCTGGTCATTTCAAAATAATTAGTTAACGGCTGGTGAAGCCATTTCAGTAGGAAGAAGAAGCGATCATAAGTAACATATAATAACAGTTCATTGCCTATAGACAAACTATAGATGCAAAAGCTGTGGTTATGACACTATACTGTCAATATGCACACTGTTCTTCAAAAAAGAAAAACCTGCAGTTTGCAACAGAGATTTGCATTAGAAATGAGTTGAGATGTACCTCGTGCGGCTGTGGACATTTGCGTCTTTTGCAGAAATTCGGTTTATGAAGCATTCTCATAAAGAGACTCGGAAAACCCCACCATTTCATGATAATACTTTATACCTTTTCAATTCGTTGCGCAATTTGCAGAAAATTCGGCGTCAAAAGGTAGCTTCTGTAAAAATTTCAACAAATTGATTGGTTGCCATCAAAATTCTTTCTAAATTTTTTACCATACCCGCTGTGGTGAAAATTTACATCATATAGTGGCCGCATAACTGCCCATGCCTCATTCGCTCATTCAAGTTGAAGCATATTCTACGAATCTGAATGAGCACGCAATTTAGTTCACACGTTTCAAATCCACTTCGCCATAGCTCATGAGATTTTCTGTGTTCTTAATGAAAATCGTTGAGGGCACGATTTTCAATACATTGTGGGAGAAAGTTGTAATTTTTTATGGATTGACTGATTGCTCGAAAAATTGGGTGCACGGAGAGCGTTTTATATAGAAGGTGATGATTGCGCAATGATTCTGAGATTAACAAAGCAAGCGGTTTTACCTACTGCAATGGCAAGAAAATTTGCCGCATTCTGAATATACTTTAAAGATAAAAAGAGACTTCCTCAAATGCACAAATATTTTATCGGTTCTTCCATGAAAACGTCTCCGCGGCAGAAATTTCATCACAATCGAGCCGTCGACAAAACCCTAATGCCGTTTTTCCCGTGCCTTCAAAAAAGCCTACTTTAGAGCGCGCAAAAAATTGCTAAAAGCTAATCTTGCGATCACACAGCGTGTTTCAATTCGGCAATATGAGTCAGGGCTCATACAGAAGATCGGTTTCAGCCTTCGTGAGATGATTTCTTCCAATTTCTGTAAGAGCTTCAAAAATTTCCACTATTTTGATGACAATTTCTGCAACTAGAAAAAATTCCTCATGCGATCAACCAACCTAGTATGCACTCCGTCAAACGAACTTCGAACATTTTATATTTCAACAAACTCGAATATCTGTAAGTAAGATTATAGTTATGATTTGCGAGCAAATTGCATCAGACCGAACAGAAAACTAATTACGCCTTCGAAACTAATGTCATAATTCGCTTAGCAAAGTTAACCCCATGGCTGGTGATAAAAAACTTCATTTTTAAACAGAGACATTTTTGAAAGCGAATTTTTTGAATTACTTCACATCACCGCAACAGTTTGCTGAAGTCGAAGTATGTCCGAAATGCAAAGCGCAGCACAATGCGTCCGATAATAAGTTTAGCTAGTATAAGTTGACGAATCCTCCTCATCGACATCTGCGTTAAATTTCGAAGCAATTCTCAACTAAAGGAAGGCTCTTTAATCACGCTCTCCATTAGAGCAAACAAACAATTGGACCACATTGCTAGCACTTGAATTATTATCGCCTGAGGCTAGTAAGAAATCAAATTGTTTGCTGAATAAATGGCCAAAGTTTTGCGCACTGCGAAGCTAATATATACTTTGGCTGAAATGGTTAAACACATATCTTCGCGCACTAAATAATCCAGGAAAGAAGACAAGATTGAGTAAGCAAGTTCTTAGAAGTGCAAAAATTGCTGTAATGAACACCAGAAACAAAAGGCCGTCATCATTTCTGCAATATGTTTTTTGGATGTGACCAACCAATATTTCAAGAGAAAGTGAAGCACTGGCTTAGGAACTGTTGAACACGTGTCTTCTAGTTGAGTTTCATTTGAGATCTCCACGGCTGTCTAGTAAATGGCAAGAGATGCGGGCCTTTAGGAAACCGGCAAACGGAGGGAGTTAAACGAGCACCTAATTGGGTCCTCGAGCGCTAACTGTATCCCGATGATTTTATAAACAACTTCCCTTACCTTCTCAATAGCTGTCACCGGTAAAGGATGGCGCTGTTCGGCGTGATTAGTTATGGCTTTTTACATGAGCAAATCAGACTCAACAACTCAGTTGCAGATCTAGAAAGGAAACCGACTCGACGAAGTGACTGTGTTTATAGCAACCATAAAAACGATTAAATACAATGCCAAAACTATATCTCTCGCCACAATGCGTTTCCTTGTCTGGAATGATGACACGAATGATCAACGAAAACGACATTAATGGAGGAATCAAACGACAGCTGGAAAGCTCGCAACCGCGTTCAATTACTGATAATGCCACATTTCGGTTGCGGTTGTGATGGTTATGTGGATTCGATGCTCGAGGAGATGAGAATGAAAAGGTGTCGGTTGATTGTTCGCTTTGAAGGCTTTTATAGCAGTCTAGAGCGCAGCAACGAATTCCCACGTTGCGCGTAATTGCCATCGTAGGAGAGGTTCGCATGTGAATGAATTTTGCGCTCATTAGCATGCCCAGCTGTGGATTGATGCACGCATATTAAGTAATTTTGAAGTTTTTAGTCGGATTTTTAAAAGCTAATAACTTGAGGAAATTGGAAACAGAGTGTTGGATAAGAAAGTTCGATAAACGTCCTTTCAGCTGCGTTCATCTTCGACTACAGATACAACAACTTTTCATCGCGATTCTTTGAAAATGCCTTCAATGAAAAAAAAAATTGTAGTACGAGGAACAACAGAAAGCGCGATCTCAAACAGTTAAAACACGACTTTTCGAATGATAAAGTTGCGGAGACGATCACAACTTTAGTTCTCGTACTTGAGCCCTGCCATATGACGGCCTCTTTTCACTAGCAGTGCTTGGGAAACTATTGTACCAGATGATTGGCGGTGGGTTCGGCTTGGAAAATCAATAATTTCCAGATGAGTGTACATTCAGCCGGAGTTTACGAGCATGGATATACTGAAACACCGAAAAGTTCGACTTCGGCTTCATCCTCCATTCTCTTTCCAAATCACCGAGGAGGAGAAAATTTACCGCATTTTCAAAAAAGCAAAGTGTTGAAATGAGCAATGCCTGAAGAATGCGCTTACGAAGTTTGGCAGCGACTGGTGAATTGTTTCGGAGCAGGTGCCTCACAGTAGAATTTTCATCGATTATGCGCTTTTGCTAAGGCGTTATTAAGGAAGCTACATCAACCTGACTTAGAAACACTTTCGGAAGAGTGATTTCTACAATTTTTGACTCCATTGCTTTTCCAGCCTCTGACTCAGCCCCAAATTCAACTTTTTTAGCAGTATTGCAGCTTGGAAAGTGAGCGAAGAACGTCAGACCACTCTGTAGCGATATACAACATACACAAAACATATGAATAATCAGAATGCTTTGGTGCGATTGGGGAATACCAAACGAACACACGTCGTCCTTCCGAAGTACTCGAATCATGCTTTCTGTTTGAGAAAGAAGGAACCAGTGGCGCTCCTTCTCGGAGCGAAATTTTATGTAAATTCGAGCTCTTTGTTTGCCATGCGAAACTTTGCACGTATAATAAAGAAAATCAAATTTCCCGCCTCAAATTTCGGTTCATACTGCTCTCCAACCAACACAGTTCGGCAATTAGACTACAGCAGCAAGCTTCTGGATAAGAATCGAGATTTCCTCTACTTTCTTTCTTCCGCTATACAGTGTTATTCGGTGAAATTGAGGTTATGAGCGGAGCTTCGGCTAAATGATCGATGCTTCATAAATTATTCAGTGAAAGAAATCTGATTACATCAAATACGGATAAAAGAAGACCTTTCCATAATAGTGAGCGATGAGGCAGTTTTTGAAGTAGCAGCATTCCGAATTTGATGTGATTACTTCCCGTTTTCGAATATCGAATCACCCAAAGGAAATTCATTGATCCAATTACACTTTTTATCAAAATGTTCAATTTATTACCCCCATCTCATCTAATTGAACGTCTATTCGGATAACTCCCACTTTAAAACTCTCAGCGGGATGGAAAATGTCTCAACGAACTATGCGTAGGTGTACCTACGCTGCACCACGCGAATTTTGCTGTGCATACCGCATACACAGAAAAGCTTTTTCCTTTTCGTCATAATATCCTCCTTCTCAGGCGAACCATCTGATTTTTAAAAAATCTTGCACGGCACCCATGGGAGCTGATAATGTGGTGTTAATTTGAATAGTGTGGATCAAGTTTAGGCCCGGTTCTGGCGTTAGTAGAGACAGAAGATGAGCTGGCGTCAGGTTCAGCCAGTGAGAGCTTAAGGGATTTTTTAAACGAAGTGGTCCTGGTTGCAGTTGGGCGATCAGTCCCAGCTATCGGTAGATCGACCGGCGCTGTGTTGAATCCTTCCCTGTGGTCACTAGCTAGCCTGGCTTCATCCTGTCGCGACTCGCGACAGATGCTGGAGTTAAAGCATTTCTTGATCCAGCAAAATGCAGACGAAACTGTCAACTAGATGCGTCGGTTTTGTCAACAAGAGGAACCGTTTTCGTCACAGTAACTTTTTTACCACCGTGGAATAGTATCTCCTTCGCCAATGCCATAAAACTAAAAAAAGGACGCTTTTGAACTCCGTTCAGCCACTTTTCCTGGACTTTTATTCGTAAATTTCTGATAGCTGTTTTTTTGATCAGCATGATTGCTTCTTCCATCAAACTTGGGGCTATGAAGTTGCGGAAGAATCAGAAAAAAAACTACAGCAAACTTTGCAATATAAACAGCTAGCTGAACTTCTAAGTTTACTTGTAAATTTGCAGGGAAGAGGGAACATCTCTGTCTGGAGCACTTTCGATAGCGTCTAGTCAGACGTGAGCGCAGCAACCATAATTGTTCCACAGCGAAAGGTTTGTCTGCTAAAATAAGGAAGTGGAAACTAAGTATAGCACGATCGTGAAATAATTATGACGCATCCGTTGCAGGGAAATACGAGGTGAGTAAAATTTAATCATTGGAGTGAGACATTCCTCAAACAATGCATAACAATGAAAGTATATTGCGCCAATATTCGAACCTAACGTAAGCGTATATGCGAAAGATGAAACAATTCTCCATAGCGTGGTACGTCATATGTGAGCGAAGAAATAGTGTACAATAGTTGAATGAACAAAGGTCGCGTGAAGATGACGAAGCTGATGTGCTCAACTTGCAAATGCAGACCATCTTTCGGAGAGAAACGCATCTCCAATGGAATGCTCGAAGATCATGAACGATGAAAATTGCGAAAAACATTCGGCGGAAGTTGAAATATTATCATCGTTAGCTCATTAGATGCAATTTTAAAATCATCATAACGTGACTTGTGGAATGATCTAATGACCACATTTACCACTGTAATTCATCGGGTTTCTGAAGGGAAAAATGCAAATATAAATGAATTTTTTTCTCGTTCAATCATCTCCTTGAAATTTCCATGACTGGCTGAAGACAGATATTTGCATTTCATTTCAACAAAATTTGCTCCGATTTATAGCACAACGCTCGTATCGCAAAACTTTATCCTCAAATTCCATGGAATTAGCCTCTAATAAGCGATAAAAATTTTAAACCTGCTATTGCATAAACTTGTAAACATGGCACATCCTCATCATGCTACACAGAATGTGAAATTAGATAAGGGAGCAAAAATTCTCGCCGTCATGTTTTAGAGATCGCATGAGAAGATTAAGCAAGATTATCAGGTACCTCTATTAGAGCTAACTAGTAGGGTCTCCATAAATGATAGACAAAATCAAATAAAGATCGCAGCGCATCCGGGTTGTTTACTTTGCCATTTACTTATTGAATATGTGAATTATTGAAGGAAAAAAGGTTTGTTTTTAAAATGTTTTTGCTTCACCTTCGAGAACTCGAGGGATTTGGCGACCCGCTAGATTCATAATGAATTCAAAAGTTTCTGCGGCACCCGTAAACGTGTCGGAATCTCAGCTCCGTTCTTTTTCGCGTACAGCGTGAATGGCGCTCCTCGAAAAGAAAGAAAATTTAGGTGAAAAGTAAAAGTTTCAGTCATTCCACTAAGTAAAACGGCGCATCCTTTGATGTCACGTGCAATTGAAACGAAAAGATGGACTTCGAGTATTTTTCAGTGAAGCATTCGAAGCATACATGGACGAAATGAATGAGGAAAAAACATCGGATGTGGATTCCAAGAAATGCAATAAATATTGCTCATTGGCTTTAATAGTGGGACCGAAATAATGAAGAAATGTGATCATAATTCTCTGAATCCATTCTGCACGGCGCAGTCACATTGTATTTTCAAGTAATGTGCTAATAAAAATGCCACCCGAAGAAGCTGAGCTCCATTGAGGAAGCATATGACAAACGAAAACTCTTTCAGAGTAGCACAAGAAGCAAATATCTATTCGCCTCCAGCAATCGGATGAGATGTTCCGATGGAGGAAGCATGTCATCGAATAAAAACTATTCTCTCCCGAAGAAAGCTATTCAACATTAACTGTGCATTGGGAGATAAAGCAGATACGAATTTTAGCTGGTATTTGCTTTCACAACACAACACTTATAAATAAAGTTTTGCAATGAACTACACATCTTATGTGAGCTAGCTCAGAGCATCTATTGGAATTTCTTAATTAAGCAAAGATTACTGATACGCACGCAATGTGTCAATATTTGTTTTCGACGAAGTACGACGATCGCCAGAGCTATCTAAACAGAAACTCGATTCATGCACTTCGCATCCCTGCTTCACATTTCGCTGCAATTTCCAGAAACAGGCTCAATAGTTATTCATCTACCCGGCATTCGCGGTGTCCTTCGTTACTGGAGGACTTGATTGTTCTCGTGTGTGCCTCAGCTGAAATGCGTAATTTACGAACTGAATGTAAGGATGAACAAGTGGGAGAGAAAGAAGACCGGACGATCATATCGCAGTTGGCATAATTAGTGGTTTACCAATAAGATGGGCAAAAGCTGTGAGCTCGTATTTTGACCAATACTATGGCATCAGATGAGAGATCTGGTATAGTGAGTTCATGTATTAGAAAGGTTATATAGATGAATGGGTGAGCTGCAGTAGTTTCAACAGCTCAATGAACAAGGTGATGGAATGCATGTTCAAGATGAAAAAGTCAAGTACCGTAGTTCATTGATTGATTCGAAATATTTCTATGCAGTGTGTCATTGCTAGCCTAAGAACAACCAGCATGGTATACTCTTGATGCGAACATGCTTTCTGTGATTTGACTCCGCATTGAGCAGAGCTTTTCCGTGCAATCGTTCTATGGAACAAGTTAGAACGTAATGCAATCACTTGCACGTAAAATGATGTCTCATACGCCACTTATGGACTAAAGATACAAGCGACCGGCGCTCATAGAGCACGACTGGGCAAAAGTAAGAACAAACAGAACGCTTCTTCCTCCATCACTTAACGCCCTTCAGTGCATAGGAATGAGAAAAAAGTCCACTTGAGTTCGTGTTCAAATATATGTGAACCGTGTTATTTCCACTTTCTTTCATATGAACAGAATATTTACGAGTAAAAAAAGAAAATCGTGGTCGAATGAGGCAGCCTAATGTGCTGTGAGGTTGCAGCCGTGATGGCTAAGTTCGCTGCCATTTCTGCTCGAAACAGCGCATGAACTGTAAAAAAATACAGGACATGGCGTCATTGACTTCGAGAGCAATAAGTTAAACGAAAATCTGCTGGAGAATAAGATGCAAAGAACATATGATTTTTATAGCATTTTAGTCGATCGAAAGCAAATGGAAGAGCAGGACAACACATGAGCATTACCTCATCGGCAGTCAAAATTGACGAAGAGCAAGTGATGAACACGACAACAATCTTAAAAGAATAAAGAATAAACGATGACCAAAAAAGTCACTTTGCGCTGAGGAAATCGAGAAAAGAAAGCAGGATCAAAGCCCAGATGTATATCGTCCTTGAAATGTACAATGGAATGACTGTAAAATCCAATCAAAACATAGTATCCGACTCTCCGCCCTGCTGAAGTACATTTCTTTTGAACCACATATAGAAGGTGATGAAACATGGCGCGAAAATAAAGTGCAACTGGTGAAGCGAAATTTGCTTATGTAAGCACATCACTGCAAAGTTGCCTTGCTAACACACCGAGCAAAAAAATGATCAGAAATTTTCAGCGATAATATTTCGATGCAAAAAATTCCTTCTGTTAAATTCTTTGGCAAATGAAAAAGCAAAGAAGCACATGCCAGACCAATCGCCCCTTCATGCTAAGGAGCGGCAAACGAATGAGGCAACGACAAAGTAGCAAACTTAATCAAAGAGGGAACAACAGTTTGTAAAAAACTTTCCAGGCGCTCTAACAGATCGGCTGTATCGTCAATGGATTTTGATCGATCTATAAGTCAACTTTAGCAGTGAGCACACGGTTAATGAAATTTTAGCTTCTTGCCAACGGAAGTCATGTCGGGATCGAAATCGACAATGCAAGAGGGAAAGAGTCCGAAGAAAGGAGCAGAATGGACGGGGGGGGGGGGGGGG
>JAARMF010000187.1:82187-121859 GCA_022844705.1 Toxascaris leonina | reverse complement strand
GGGGGGGGGGTTGTATTATTCCTTGCTTCATTAGGTGCATTTACTTCTCCTTCAGATGGATATTCGTGATGTTCGTAATGCGAACCAAAGCAGACGGGATTTATGACCATGGTACCATGTGAGAATGCAAACTTTTTTCAACACGGCAAATGGAAAATTCTAGGCCACGGGCGTCTCGGAGAAGGACTTATATTAGAGGGACTTATTTTTGAGGTGATCATCTCCTTGAAAATGTATTGTTGTATCCAACATAGCCTATATTCTAGCACATGCATTATTTCTTGCACCGTTTATACATTCATTTCAATTCAGTGAGCAAATTCTTTATCCCTTCTTTCAGTAGTTTTGAGTGCAATCACTCATTTTGATAAATCAAGCTTATCACATTTTAAACTTAACCGGCAAAAACAAACAAACGTCATTAACCAGATTTCTCCACCCAAACCAGCTCGATGCCACGACCATTTTGTTCTTCGCAATGTACGAAACGATCGCCAAGAATGCCATAGGAACGGACAGGAATCGATACATTTCCAGCAACGCAACCTGTAGATTAGCCTTCTTTGAAGCGGGAAAATAAATGTGCAAACAATCGATACAATGCACTACTATATGTTCATCATAGGTATCCCGTGCACTGAATATTTATTCAGCACTTAAATATTACCTCACCTGAAATAAACGTGAATTGTTTTCCATGAAATAGGAGAAGTAGTTTATGGGGCGAAATGGTCTATCGAAATCTCAACTATTTCGGAGAGGGCCAAGATGGGGAATGCACTGAATGAGATGGTTGTTACAGAAATCATTTGAAATCTGCAATGGGATTCGAGCGGATAACGGCGACAAAAGGCCTTTACATTCCGCTCCTTGCAATTTCAGATTTCCTCCCACCAAGCACTTTTGCATTCTCATTAGCCACCTTGACAAGTTTTCAACAAACATTTTGATGTTCTGTTCATCTGACTAATCACTTCTATAAATTAGCTCTGCACTATATACAAAAGTACAACATACAAAGTACAAAGTACAAAAGAGTGCAGATATGTGGTAGTACGTTTCAAATTGTAAATGATTCAAGCACTTATACAGATCATCTTGGAAAAAGGTTTGTTTTGTGATTAGGTCAGTATGGAGAGAATGTCAGACTAATTCACAACGCATATAGATTTTTGTACGCTTTTACGTGTCGATAAGTCATTTCGAAATTGATAGGCCAATTTAAATATTAGTTTAATGGGTCAACCTACCTCTCGTCATACATAACAAAATCGAAACTTTTGTCTTCATTGGTTTTTTTAGTTGAAACTACCGAACAGGTAAAGAGATGCGTGCACGTTTACTTGGGTACGGATGTGACGTTGCTATGAAATGCTATGCCGGATTCCGCAGACGAACTTTGCAAGTGCATATTTACAACAGTACACAATAACGGATTTTGCTTCTTTTTTTTTAATGTAAAGAAAGTTTGTTCAAATTCTGTCGCAATGTGATAGACTCTGTCGCAAAGGACTGTCCAAAAGCGAAGAATAAGAGGAATAGAGGAAAAGTTGTTCTCAACAACATCTTTATAAGCTACCACTAACAGCGTAAGATCGCAGATAATTGTTTGGTTGGAAGGGTTATTTAGAACTTCTTGATGGAATTTATTACCCTGGGATTTGGTAAAGTAAATGAAGTAATATAGAAAGGCATTATCTACTTGCAAGTACAATCTATTCCCAGAAAATGCTCATAAATAACTTTTATTGCAATATCTTTAGCACTATTCCCACTCTTGTAATTAACCATTCGATTATTGAAAGCCTTCAAATGACGAACTACCTTAAAGATTCTTGAATTTTTTAAAGACGTTTTTTTGGATAGTTTAAGCAAAAATATTTCAAACCTGCAACTTGAGCTTCGAAATATGAATAATGTGGTCTGAAACATTCCATAAGTACACCAGTCATTGGAGACTCGGCCGTACATGAGTCATTTCGTAGCGGCTCAATCCATCTTTGAGATTCACCATAGAGAGTGCCATTGTGCAAACAACCAGATACTTAATTGTGCAATTGAGAAATTGAAATTGAAATTGAATTGTGAAATTGAATTTGATACTCTTCAACAGTGAATTTTTGCAGAATATTTAAATAAGCGCATTGTGATACCCTAATGGGCCTCGGTACCCTAATGGAAGCGCATTGTGACCGGCAGCGTCATCGACGTTCGACAGTCCGGTCAATCAAGTGATCAAGTGATTTAAATAAGGCTGATTCTCCCTGCTCGCCTGGTAAGTGGCCTGCTCGCCTGGCCAGCGAGGTGGCGTCACTTATTGGCTACAACAATGCAAAACCACGGGCCTCGGTACCCTAATGGAAGCGCATTGTGACCGGCAGCGTCATCGACGTTCGACAGTCCGGTCAATCAAGTGATCAAGTGATTTAAATAAGGCTGATTCTCCCTGCTCGCCTGGTAAGTGGCCTGCTCGCCTGGCCAGCGAGGTGGCGTCACTTATTGGCTACAACAATGCAAAACCACGGGCCTCGGTACCCTAATGGAAGCGCATTGTGACCGGCAGCGTCTTCGACGTTCGACAGTCCGGTCAATCAAGTGATCAAGTGATTTAAATAAGGCTGATTCTCCAATACGAACGTAACCACAATTTTAAATACAACTGATTAATACTTCCATGATACTTTGAGTAAAACTGCATCCTCCTTCCATTATATTCCCTGAGGAATATATATACATTTAAATGCTTTCCATACTTCTTATCAGTTTTTCATTTACTAATAAAACACAATAAGAAACAAAGATGCACCAATGATCTCATTTCATTTGCAAAAAGCGCATCGATTCTGAGTATAAAGAATGGACTTGGTTAATTGGTCAACCAAGGCTGTCAAATGTTATGTCTGTCGATGCCTCAAAACGACAACCAGATCACAAAAAAAAGATTAAAACGAGAGGCACCGATTTTGGGAAATGATCCATTTATCACGTGGATGATCGAAGGTTTATGAAGCTTTAGTTGTCGCTTACAAATAAGAAGTGCTTATCTTATCAACAAATTAAACTTCGATCATTCCTGGTTTAAAAGACCGGAGGCTATTTGGCGTATACAAGCTAGTGGATTTATTTTGAAGCTAGAGGCATTGCAATCTAAAACGAAAAAATTAGCAAGTATGAAATGTTAGCCGCACATCAACCTTTCAGGCCCTAAGGAATCATTTACTAGCATAGAAGAGCTCTTTATACTACAAGTAGAGCTCAACGGTATTGGTTAATTAATCACAATCGAAGAAAGCAAACAATAAGGAAGGAATAAAAATTTTCATAAACAAACATTGTTGAATGATTTTCTTGATGACTCCTCCACTCATTTGACAACTGAGCAGAATCGTTCCATTGCGAAGCATTTTACTTTCACCAATTTTCATAATATCCCCATCCGGGCTTATACAGGCTGCAAATGTATGTCATCTTAATATGCAAATGGATAATCGAGAGGGGAAGTTTACATAATGCCTAATACTCCAACGTTGTGATTTTTTGTTTCCTTTAAATTACATAAGACAATTGTGATATTAACCATAATAAAGCAAACATAACGTTCAAATGAGTATCGAAATCGTTGTGAGCAGATGTACTAGTGGTTAACAGATGTAATGCAATTTACCGATTGCTTCATAGCTAACAATATCATCATCGTTTTTCCCACATAAATATTGCAGTTCATTTTCGTTGAATTTTTCACCTATTTTGATCATTGCGCCGTCTTTTGTATTTGATGGCACACAACCTGAAAACAGGATGTTTTATTTTAGACTAGTTGAAGCCCGACGATACCTTTGTACATTGGAGCTCATTATAGGTATATAGGTAGTGCAGAAATGTGCGGCACAGTATTGTTCCAATTTTTGAGCGACATATTCCCACACAGTGATATCACCACTTCTGTCACCAGGTATCGCAATACTCGCAAACCTTCAGGTTAAATCTAGCGTAACTATTCACTATTCTCGCAAATTTGCTTCAATATAGAAAGAAAACTTCTGTCGCTTACATTATTTTCTAGTGAAATCGAACACAAAATCTCTTAAATATTATTCAACTCCCTCATATCTCGAATCATTCTTGTGAAGCGATATGCAACAATATTGCAACCTCGATGCATTTGCAGACATTGCAAAATCTCATTCACAATTCCAACAAAATAACAAAACAAGATCAATCACAAGCTCATTTCGTCATATTCTCTTTGATAAGAAAAAATGCGAGTAATTGCAATCGAGTGCAATTATGAAGCAAATCTTCTCGGTTTGGTCAGAAAGCTGATTCCGACTTCGAGCAANGCAACTTCGAGCACTCTGCTCATATGTATATTATAGGAAGGGCACTAACAAAGATAGGCGCTGAACGCACCACCTCATCTTTAATGCCATTCCATATTGTGTGTTACAGAACAAACATCGCATACACCTAACATCCGAATTTGCATAGAAATCTGGGCCTATCGGTTGGTATCCATATACAGCGCATCACAATTGTTGCATCCGGTTAACAGCTGGTAAAGTCGGAGATAACCGAATCAATACTCATCAAATGCTCATATCGAGGGGCATTTAAACGGGCCCATTGCTTAAAAGTGTTTGAGTTTGGTTTTCTTCAACATTTTGCACACTCTATTCACTGTTTTCATATAGAATCCTCGCATGCATCAAGACCAGTTAATATCGTCCTAAAATTCAGCTATACAGACCTTGTATTTATTGCATTTTGTTGCTTAATGTATTATTATGTGGCTACTTCCAATGATCACTCCTCCAGACTTCTGTTGATTCTGTCGCTGATGTTACGTCTTTGCATCGAAAACTTTCATCCCCCTTCCGTTGCTCCATGCCTCGTAGACATCATATCGCCTCCTCACACAGCCTTCTTCCTTCAGCGGAAAATCATTTTCTAAAAATATTCCCACCAAATAACATTCATTCACTTCGACAACATCTCATTATCGATTGATCTTCTGCAAAGGAAGAAAAATGTTTTACCACATCGAATAAATATAAGAGCTGAAACAAGCAGATATATGCTTCGTATCACAGCTAGGACTGAGCAATAAGTGAATAACGAAGAATTCGATGGGCATCAAACAAACCAATTGCTCTGACGATTCCATCTGCACCATTATCGAAGGTATATTCGAATTTAATATAGTTCCGTACCCAAGTTGTTCTCAGTACATATGCCAATGTATTACACATTAAGCACGTGAGATAAACCAGTGTGAAGATATTATATCGCAGTATTTCCATAACAAAGACGCTGAAAACGGGTGACAATTTGACGTTTTTTGATCTTTTCCTGAGTTTCTTTTTTGATAAAAATCGATTATAGCCATTTGGATAACACTAAGATTCGAAATAGGATATGAGTTAAGCACATAAAGAAATCGTGCGAGTTTTGCATTATTTTTTACTTGGATTTAACTGCTTCAATTCAAAGATTTGAGTAAAAATTTGCACTTGTAATATCAAGGGGGAATGCTAACCTAAGCGAAACATTTGAAATGGTTTAAACGTTTCGTAATTGATATTAATACATTTCGTAATACGTTTCAAATTAATTCCTTCTTGACGACTATTGATTCTTCGTTGGTCAAATTAAAGATAACTATTGCTGTACGATTGATCCCTCAGTGTCTATCAACTTCATCCACTAAAATTTCCAACGAATTCGTTGTGTCGTAAATCATGAAAATCGCACAAAACACTCTGTTGTGATATTGTTTTTATTGAAAACACCACAGTTTGGTCCAACAATAAGCATACTTATAACAGTTTCTAGCAATATAGTTGATGTAAATGATAGAACTAGAATAATAAAAAAAAGTTATGCAGTGAGAACTTATGAATCGAACAATGAGGATCACAATCGTAGGAAATAAAACGTTGATGTTTATAGTTTGCGAAAGAATTAAAAAGCATAGAGATGTGCGCAGCTGGACGCTAAAATTTGAACAGCGGTCCGGTCATCACACCATTTTGATGCATGTAAATAGCGTCGATTAGCTCATTCATGCGTCACCTATAAAGCTCTCAACTTCTTAGCACTTCAATATTTCTGCTAATTATGAAGTGAATTATTGCAAAATTATTGCAACGTTGTTGCAAGAATTGCAAAAACGCTCAATAGTTTATGAGGTCCGTGCAAAAGTATAAACTTTTCCCAAACCAACTACGTAAACGAAACATTAAGCACATTATGGAATATCATGAATCCTGCTCCAACTTGTGATAGCACTGTGCACATTTATTTCTCGCCTATATATCATTGCACAGGGTTGCCGTACAGTTCTGTGAACTGTTCATGACGCGAATGCATCCATTTATATATTCTGTGGGGTCTGTCATTATGGATGATTCAAAAACAGTCAAAAAGCGATGTTCTCATAAGTGTTATACCTTATAAAACGAAGCAGATGCATTTCTAAGTGATCCCTCCGGNATAAAACGAAGCAGATGCATTTCTGAGTGATCCCTCCTGCTTCGTGAATGGACAACAATGGGGGCTAGATGCACATCTCCAGTGTGGTTTCTTTCTTACCGACCGATTGAGTATAAAAATTGATTTGCTCGAATTATAGAAAAGAATGACCGCTTGGTTATATGAGTATGAACGATACGATAGTTCAGTGAAGAGTTCGCGTATAGAGGATAGATAGGGTTCGGAGATCGATCGTAGCACATAGTACATGCTAACCGAATACTGATTGCGGTATCTCCGAGTAGTAACGTTGCATTAAAGCTAGCCGTTATGTTAGCTATCAGTTGCCTAATATTTGACTTAGTCGGAAATAGTGAATCAAAACGAATCGAAAAATTGAGTCAATTACTCAGTTTTGATTTCAATTTCAGCGGCAACCAAAAAACATATGAAGTACTGGTACGTACATCAAAAAGAATATATATTTGCACGCATTTGGGAATAATTTGTGAAAATTGTTCCATAGTGGCGATTCTCTTAATGATCCACATTTATTAACAACAACAATATTGGATATGGAAAACACATAAAGAATATGATAGAAAAGGAAAATTCGAATACTTTAACAGTGGTTAGAAAGGATCGAAAAACACTCAATTCAAAAATTATTCAGTCACCTCGATTGCGTTTCTCTCTTATCGAAATCATTCGCATTAAATCACATAGCTCTAGTTTGCAACTGACTTCGATTGTTGGCTTGATCAGCGCCCAGTATATTATCCACTATAAATTAAAATGTACAAAGGGTGAGCATTACTTAGTAATCAATTTTTAACCAATTTTATGAGCTGCATTACCCCATCTCAATCTTGCTTCATCAAAACGTTTCTTGTTCATGAAATGAACATGGAAATACTACTGTGCGTCTGAGACAATATGAAAAGGGGGTGGGAAGGGAAGGAGGATGGAGCGAATTCCTCTCCAGGTTGGCCAGTCATGGCGGAATCGTGGAAATTTCTCTTCGTTATAAGATGGTGGACGGGAGCTTACGATATGAACACGCACACTGTATAGCTCGGCAAGTCCCAAGCAGCAGGTAATATCGGCTTATTTTGGCTGAGCTTGAACAACTTTGTACATCCATCTGTGTCCGTTGTTGGGCTGCTCAGTGTTTTCTCAGTTTCTATGCTTTGTGTACTGAATGAATTTGAAAGTCGCTCTTCTAATATCGAGAGGTGAAATGTAAAATCTTTTCTTATTGTGGTCGAAGGATATATGGAGGAAAGATTTCACCTCCCACGAACATTGCGACATCGCTTCGCAGAAATTTTTAGAGAACGAGCTTCATTACTCAGCATCGCCATAGTATCGGCTGTTCGTGACTTTTGATGAAGTGAAGATGCCCCACTGCGACGAATTTGCAAAAAAAGGCTGCGATGAATCTCATCGTCGGATTTATCGGAGACGCTGCCCAGGATTTATCATTCCGAAATAAAAATGTTGAAACGTTCACCTCAATCCCATGTGTTGACTGTTTTTCAACGAGAATGCGACAAACTACGCCACTGAGAATGGAAAGGAAGTTTTCGAAGAAGCAGATAAAAGTGAATACGCCATGGCAATGTCCATATTGAATTTTGCTCTTTTTGTTTCAACTGCCAAATTGAGAATCATCAACTTATCAAAGAAGAATGTTCGAAAATTAAGGAATAAACGTTTCTACTGGTATTGGAATGGAGACAGGGGAGGGGATCCTAAACGCGATGGCTGAAAAAACATCCTGAAGAGGGTAAGGGTATCTTGCGTTGGCCTCCTTCTGCTTAGCTCACTTTCCTTTTCATAATGACCGCAGAGGAGTCGTGAAGGTGATCAGGAAAAAGGTACTTTCTTCAAGATTTAAGGTTATCAATGATGGCTTCATTCGTCGTAGACACAGGCCCTTATTTGTATTATTGGAACCATTAACCACTGTGAAATTATAAATGATTGTGGTGAACTTACCAGTGCTCGCGCTAAAAGCCGGAAAAGAGGGATGACACTTGCCATGATCGCACCTCTTGAATGGAAAAATCTAGCGGCTTTTTTAGTATGTAAATGAAGTTAACAATTTTCGAGTTATGCTTACGCACGACCTTTGACCTTGAAGAACATGTGTGGGCTTGTTTGATTGCGTTTGCTTCAAAACATTCTAAAAAANACAATTTTCGAGTTATGCTTACGCACGACCTTTGACCTTTGAAGAACATGTGTGGGCTTGTTTGATTGCGTTTGCTTTAAAACATTCAAAAATTTTTTTATTTCCTCACAGCAATACTCAATTACCAACTGAATAAATAATCGTCCTACCTTCAAAATCCTAACACACCCTTCCGACAGCGACACAATTATTGAATGAATCACACACTGTTATGCAAAGATACGACCGCGACGACTTCATCCCTCATGGCTGTCACAAAATTCTCGTATTCATGGTCGTCTTTCCCTGTTTCATTTCCTCTCGGAGGGAAGTATTCGCTTTGTACTCCAAAACGCTGTTCTCTGGCGGTAAACCTCGGAGTCTGCGATGACGAAGAACATAGCTGCTGCAAGTTAATTAACTGCTACTGTTGCTAGTATTACTGCTATATTTCACTACCACGCAATATACCTGTTAGCACATCAAAAATCTCACTGGCAGCATCCAGCTGAACTTTTTTGTTTTAAAGCTTGTGAGTCGCTCACTTAATATTGAAAGGTTACTGATCGGCAACCTTAGCTAAACGAATTTAAGCTTCGAAAGGTACTATGCGTTAACTTACTCAATGCTCGTCTATATAGAACGGTATCGGGCTACTTTAAGCTGCCGATTATTTATGAGATCTATTGCAAAATTGCGTTGTGTAAAATCAGCTGACCTTATTGTCGCTCGTTGGGTGATCGTGATCGTGAGACTTCTCGTTAATTCGTCGGTCGATTTTCGATGCGCGCACCATTATTGGCAATATTTCGTTCTCCAAACGTGTACCTTCTGAATCTGTACTGTTCTCGTGCTGAAAGATTCCACTTCAAAAGTTATGCCAACATCTTACTATGTAGACAAAGTAGTACTGCTGTTGGGAAAATTGGAGTGAACAAAACGCAGCGAACGATTGGACAACAACGAACCGCTCGAACGAGATGTAGAAAGGCGTCACTCTGATGAAGTGTTCAACGATCAATTCTTTTCCAAGCCGACCATATTCTTCATATCTTATCGTTATCAGTCGTTCATCTTGAATTTATATCTACCCAGCAAAACTGAGTTTGACTGCTATTATGAATTCGATGAGAAATTAGCATGAAAGGCGATTTTTGACGCAGAAAATGAAGTTAGACTTCCAAGGCACAACCCACCCTTCTAGATGACCACTTCATACTCTTCTTCCTCATGGCGAGCGGAGACACAGTTATTGATTTATTATTGCTGTAATTGATATGTTAGAAATTTGTGGCTGTTGGTATCCTTCGAGGTCAGTAGACCCCTTGGTTGATAATATATTTCACCAAAGAAGAACCGAAAAATTGCACCAAAATTTTCAACTAGTGCATAGGTTATTTCAATTTCGTGAAATTCAAGGTGAAACCACAGCATTTGTTCACCGAGAAAGGCGATCACTTATAAAATGACCTCAAATTTCAGTCGCAATAATGTTATGACCAAAGTCACTGAATATTTCAAGGACTATTCGGAGCATT
This sequence comes from Toxascaris leonina, assembly GCA_022844705.1. Lineage (NCBI taxonomy): Eukaryota > Metazoa > Nematoda > Chromadorea > Rhabditida > Ascarididae > Toxascaris > Toxascaris leonina. The sequence goes on along the minus strand of JAARMF010000187.1, from coordinate 111,674 downwards.
GCACAATTCCTCTATGCACTTTGTATTGAGACGGCCTATGAACGTTCAAGAAACGGTCATTAAGCGACTCATGAACTATCAAATATACGTATAGGTAAGGTGATGAGCATGTATGATGACGCTTTTGAAGCAATAAAAATATGTTAATATATCACCGTTAATAGAACAGCGTAAGTGACAATGGATCCACAGAACTTTTAGTTTACGACATTCACATAACAAAACCAAAAGTACGCTAGCAGAGACTTCGAAATGCGAAACTCTCTCACCACGAAAAGGGCTGGATTTGGTCCACCACGGAATCGATTCCTACGTGGCATATTTGGCACATAGCTACGGGGTGTGCTAGAATTGCTGCTGCATCTTGTATCATCTGATGCCTCGTGGACTTTAGTCGTTGTAAGCATATGTTCACTGACATCGTTAACACGGATGGTGTTCTCAGCATCAGCGCTATTCGCCATTGGACTGCAGAAGCCAGATTCGATATCACCACGTCGGAAGTATTCGGTGTTTTCGATACAACTCAACGCACTCTCCAGTGACGCACCAAAGTCGAGTGGCCTTCAAGCTCGAGTTTATTATAGTTGATATATTAACATCAGCACGAATTTAAGTGTCTTAATTAATCATTTATCATCAATTTCTATAACACGCAACGATACACCTGGAAGGATAAACGATGCTAAATCAATTGAATCGATTCTATGAATGTGTTCACCCCTTTCAAAATTTTGACGACATATATTCATGAATTTAAGTGAGAATATGAAACTCTCTCAATCTGTTTGCGAAGTTTCTTCCAAAATAGTTATTTCAGCTTAGCAAATATTTAATACGCCATCATAGTGCTTTAACAACGTAATCTTTTAGTTATGACTTAATTAAATTTATGATTAGATAAGTAAAGAAAAGATTTGTGCTCAAAAATTGAAAAGAAATTCTGAAAGGAAATTTGTGAAACTTCGAAGGAGAGGAAAACAACAAAATATTGAAGGGAGACAAGTGGAAAATTGTGAAACCTTCAAAGAGAACGATAATCCTTTTTCCTTCAGTCTATTCAACGAAATATCTTTATTTTGAATTCGGTTTATTAATTCATTCATGTTAAAATACTCGAATAAAGCATTCGAGATAAACTTCGAATTCAAACTCACTCCTTTTCGCTAAGTTTGCGTAATCCATCAAGTCGTTTTATCAGCTTTGCAAATTGTACGCTTCCTACCGTATTATTCATTTTCATCGTACTGTATGTGATGTGGCTATTATCACTCGACTCTTCCCTTAAGCATTTAGCGTTTGTTATTTTCATTTCGATAAACGAATTAAAACAATAAATACAAAACAATAAGCTTCAAAATAGTGCATTACTTTGCCGTTATGAACGGTAAAGTTTTATAGACAAGCTGTATTTACGAAACAAAATGCGATAACGTTTGTCGCAGGTGATAAATGACCCTGTTAACAGAACATGCTGCTCGAGCTCATTTCCACTACCGCTTTCATATCGCCACCTTATTCCTCGTAAGAGTAAAGCGCGAATTTATTCATCGATATGCAGTGAAAATTATCTGCAATCAGACGATACTTTCTTTGCAACTTGAATGCATTTCATGAATGTATCGCTCCATTTGTGAAAGATATGATAGGAAGAAGAACAATAGCAAAATTCAAATCAGCATTCGAATCAATGATTCATTTTTTTGCGTTTCCTGAAATGTAATTTGAACCCTTAGAATATCGACCGGAAATTACAGCTTAGATAGCAATAGCAACTATATTGTAAATGAAGATAGGAGCCCAAGAGAGTACTGTTGAAAAGTACAGCAGTAACCTTTCGAAACGTTCTCTATTGGTTCGTAGCGTTGACTGATGTGAACCTGGATTAGATCCAGAAGAAGAACTCGCGGCTGAGGTGACACCGGTTGAAGGTGATGATGGTGCGCCACCTCCACACACCGTCCGACGCACAAATACCTTCAATATGGGTGACAATTTTATGTATGCCATAATATGTTTATTTTGAAAATCCACGATTTCTTATGACTGAGAATAGTCAAGTATTACTTAAACTATTATGGATAAGTACTTTACTCGGCGATCACAAAGGGATATTGCATGAATTGTTTTCTGATCACGTCAAACGATCCTATTTCGTGCATCGGTTAAACGGTGTCTCTCAGAATATTGCTTTTGTTCAGTTGCTACGAATACTGTCCCTATCACTAGGGTCTTAAATAACACATCGTAAACTAATGCAGTGATTACTAACAAACAGCAATATGCATTCCAACCTGCGGACGGAATAAAGACACAGCTGATATAAACTTTGCAAAACATGGGTAAGGTTAAGAGGAATGCCCTTCCTCCACTTCTTCTCTCGTCCTCCATTGAAGGAGCAAAATCAATCACCAACAAATTTTTTGCCATAATCAGCCGTACAGCCTTCGCCTGCTGAGCGAAGACAGCCAGATTCGACTCCCGGTTTATCTCCCAACGGATCGTCAGAAGGCTGAACACCAGACGTTTCAAAAACTGCTCACAATATCCACGTTTGGGCATGGTTGTCAGCTGCATCGATAAGGGAATCGGTGAAACTACACCTGCCTTTGTATCTTTGTATCCTGCATGTTGATGCTAACTCTAGTTCAAAATAGTCCTTTCCTCCTCCCCCACCTCCTTCCCTTGTTTAGTCCCCTAAACGAAAGCCCTCGCTGCCTACTCAGTCTCGAATAAACCACACTAAAACTTTCAAGAAAATAAACCTATTATTGAGATATTTCAGCTAAACGCTACTTACTCAGATTAGTCGTGCATGTAAGACAACTTATGAGTACCTGTTGACGCGGATGTGATTGAGACATCTGTGGTAAGCGAGTGCCTTTCGATAGGTTCCCACTTGCGATAATGCGATGCAGCTCATGACCGTTATGCCGATCCACACAACACTCCAGGCAAACACAACATGTCTGCAACACAATAATTATTTGTCCTTTCATTCAGTCAATGCAAAAGTTATTAATTGTCTTATTTTAAATGATTTCATAGCCTATAAGTTCATAAACCTCTGATTAAATTTGTTCGATATCATAATCACTGCAAGGACGCCTAACACTTTTCGAGATTCTAGCGTAAGCCCAGTCGCATTAACCACACTATGAGAAAATTACAGACGTTCATTTGCGTCCTAACAGCAGCAACTTCCATCCCATCTACACGTTTATGTTTTTTTACTTAAAGATAGCAGATGGCTTTTTTCATTCATATAAACACTTCGATAATCAAGGAAGTGCAATAATGTATTAAAGAAAAATTACTTAGGTACAACCCCCAATATTCCTGTAAAAATGTTTTTATTACCTGTAAGGTATCATGTTTAGATTATTGTTCAAGAACTTTTTATCTTGCTTCCACGATTGCAAACGCTATTTTCGTTGTTGGGCGGATATCACTTATTCCAGTTAGTGTAAGCGCCAATAGTTCCCACCTCTCGCCTCTTTTTCTCCAATCCCTTTCCCCTTTTCCAGTTTAATTATCTAGTCACAAAGAAGTTTCTGTGAGCATGACTAAAGCTTCGAACTTTTGCTTATCGTTTTTCCCAAGACAAATTTTGCAGCGTCGATATTTCTAAAAGTATATTTAATTTTTCAAAACTTTCTTCTCATGCGGGTCTATGAAAATTCCGCACAGACTCTAATCTCAAGCACGGAATCATAGCATAGTAAACAAGCTGTTAGCATCTCTCATTTCCTTTTTTTGTTCGCCTCAGAAATTTGATTTCATCGCTCTGATCTTCGAGATGTCGATATGAAACCATTTATGGTAGAAGTTACTTGTACAAAAAATTACGACAGAAAGCAAATTACGTTTCGAGTGACCACAGAAGACGTGTTATATTGACGAAATATAAACCGAGAGTGGAAAATCACGCGGGAATACTACGTGTGTGCGGAGCAAAATATGCACGATTTAAAGAAATGATTTTAAAAATTTGGGGCAGCAAAATTGCTGTTGAAAAGGCTTCCTTGGGATGTAATTCTTCCTATATTTCCCCTTCACCTGCCTGCTCCTTCTCCTTCCCTCACCCCCTCGTCACCACTATTTCCACCCTCCAAACATTATCCTTGATCATAAATTACAAACCTGATGTGGATGAGCAACAATCTTGCGAATTTCATGTTCACAAGTTGCACAACGCCGCATACTCATAATAGGCAATCGTTTATCACATTCCTCACAGCGCACACTCGATCGCTCCTCAAGGCGGCGTTGAGCATGTACCCGTGCGATCAACACTAAATATATGATGCATCTGATCATTCAGGAGGCGTACGTTATAAATACAGATTATAAGGAGGGATGTCACACGTGGATACTTGGAGGCAGGAAAACGCAGGATATGTCATCTGCTATAAATGCACAGGAATTTCGAACACACGACCCAATGCATATAAAGTTGCGAATTTCCATCCATTTGACGCTGAACTGCACGACGACTAGAAAGAAGCCAATCATATGGAGACGTTCTAGAAGTTATTACTATAACAGTGAAAGTCGCATATTTGCTTGGAATCTGTCTATCGCATCCCTTTTACGCGCAATATGTTAACTCCATGTCTTATGCGTATGACGACTCGTCTCATAACTGTGGCTTGCTAGATTACGCAAATATTTCCTTAAGCCATTGAATTGTCATAACTTCAGGATTCCACAAAAGCTTCAATTATAGAGAATCCATTCACCCCATTCACTCTCTTCCCCTCCCTCATTACCTCCGAAAATCTATTTTCATAAACTTACCTAAGCATTTTTCATCGTTTTTCTCTTTTTTGTCTCCATTCCACTTTTTTCACGTCGAAATAGTAGAAATTATTTCAAAATGAGCACCAAAATGCTTCATTCAGTTTCCATAACGTTGCTAAATATGGCACGATATGCACTTTAGCAACTCTGCCTGCGTAACAGTCAGCTGCGAAAATATTCCACAGATAGTGATGTCCAAAATCACTTCACAAATTCCAAGCAATAATAAACTTTTTATCCCTTTATTCATCGACTTTGCAATCAAATTTAGGTTGTAGCATCTTCAGGCATCTCACAGCTCTCCCGTAAATGGTGGTTGAGCCAATAAAACCTCCAGAGATTGTTGTGTAATAGTAGATTTTATCTGCGAAGTTTCAGAAGTATGCTTTCAATATGTCGTTATTTGAGACAATAGTATAAATGGACCCATATGTATATATACATAGGCAAGGCGTCATTATAGGACTTGCAAAATGCGCATACTTACAGGATAATTCGCAAATTCAGGCAGATGTCATGAAATAATTTATTTCCATAGTACTCGAAATACTCGAAAAGTTTGCTAATGAGGATGCAATAAGAGTACAATAGTGTTGACTTTGGATTTCAATGAGCGATGATGTGCAATCATAACGAAATAAAGAAACCTACCAAGATATGCTGTATTCACCAAAAATCGCGAATATTTCTCTTTGCACAACGCACATCTTCTTTTTTTCCTTTGCTTTTCCTAAAAAAATTAAATTTCCATTCGTTTTTATGAGATCTTTTTCGTTTTCCTGGAAAATATCCCAAAACACCTGCAGGCTAACCAAATCATTAATTACTAAGAAATGTGTTACTAATGACTGCAACGAAGTGAATGCAATTCACTTCGTTGCAATAGGAAATCATTCCTTAAGAATTATAGTGTGACAATACTCATCTTTCATATATGGTTCACATGTGCCACAGAGTCGTTTGCAAAGATTTTGTTTCCTTCAAGATTATATTGTGGAGATCAGTTTCGTGCTGTTAAAACGTTACTGCCTTTGAACATTGATAATGATAACTCTTTATAGTAATCAGAACGTTTGAACTGCAAAAACATGTTATCCAGCATATCGAATAGTGGGAGCGGAAATTGATTGATAACGCCCGACGAAAGTTACGACTTGCTTTTGAGGTGACGCATTTTCGGTTACCGTTGTGAAGTTCAGCTTTTCGCAATCAACGCATTTTCAGCGCCATTTTTGTGGTATTTTGTGCTCCAATAGATCGACAAAGCTGATTTAAATATATTGAAAGATGTATAATCAATGCGATCGCAAACCATCTCGCAATCACCCATATTATTGCAGTTATGCTCTGCTGAACAATATAGAATAACGATGATACACGTTGCTTTTCTATGAACGCTTATCGAGAAGCAATAGTACATAATCATTCGCTTAACTCTCCACTCAAAAAAGGCAATTCTTAAAGCCGATGTAAATGAAGCTTAAAGCGTTTTTTAACTAGAGGGATTCAACTGAGCATATTTCTATGGTAACTTTCGGCTGATATAACATATAACAAGCGTTTGCGTTATCCAGATGATGCATTATGGCAGAGCCAAATTTAACCTGTCTCAACACTAATGACAACAGTTATTTCACGACCACTGAATTCTCATTTGTAAGTGGAATTCGAACCCGCGACCTTCCATTATTTGCACAAATGAGCCGACTGCGACTGATTTGGCTTAGGCAACAAATAGTGGATGCATTTCCGAATTTCCTCAGGAAACAAAGTGCCAAAGGTCCGTAGCCCATTTTCAGATGATCCTTCCAACTGGCACTAAATGAAAATTACTACATATCAATGTATGGTCTCTGTTCCATTCAGCAAGAAGATTGTTGTAAACACCGTATGATCAAGGTTCCTTTCTTTCGTTACTCAAGTCTTCTTCCGAGAAGCAAAGCAAAGAGCAGGGAAAGGAAAGGAGAGATAAGGAAAAGGGAAAATCGCTTGCCTTGCTAATGCACATAAGACAGAAAGTGTGGCAGCATGGTAGAATCTGTGGTGAGTGAAGAAAGGTATCGAAGTCCTCCAGACATGAACCGCATTTGGGGATTAACGAGAGCAGATCGACCATACCTCCCGATAGATTAGAGGCCATTACAGTAAGCACTGCAGCAAAAATATATTTCTTTGTTGATTGCTTTATTCAACAAAAATATTTTTTCAATATTTCATCAGCATAAAAAATTACAAAAAATGGCGAAAACGCGGTGATTTGTTATATGGTAACTCCTTATAAGGATGGACTGAATCCCCGAAGAAAGTTTTGAGGAACGCCAAACAGGTTTACTTCACCTCCTGAAAGAGTTGAACATTTCAGGAGGCGCCTTCAAACACGTTATAAAAGCACCTTGACGTCTTTTGTTCACCTCCGTTCTACCTTCCAGCAAATTTTTCACTTCTGGAAAAGTTGGAAAGTCGTCCAAAAAAATAAAACATTATAAACTCATACATCTCTAAACCTAACTTCAGTTCATGCATGCTTTGCTCAGTACCGATCATATAGTATACAGCATTACGACAAACCTCCGTGCTTACATCCACATCAATGCATGTATATCCTTCGAGCAGGTTCAACATATCAACCAATAAAATTAATACATCGAAATTCGGCATATATGATGAGCATCAAAGTATAATCCCCCCGATCCTAGCTTTCAAGTTGATCGTCTACTATTAAAGGAAGTGCGAGCATAAGGTAAGCTGATCAGGTAAACTGAATGCAAAATCGTGTCAGCCGATGTGGCACGATTCTCTGCTTATGCGCTTTTGCAAATTTGTGTGCGCTCATTTGTGTGTCGTGTGTAAGTGTATATTGGTTCGACCACTCCAGCCAGAAGTAATAAGTTTTATCGATGCAATGTATCTTATAAGATTACTCTCTACAATATTTTTCATGATGAGACATCAGCTCGAAAACAATACCGAAATTGCAAATTAGGAGAGACCAAAAAATTTGCGCTCATTTTACAGGATTCGATTGTTCATCGAACAGTATTGGTCTGACTAGAAAAGAAATAAAACTAATCTGCGGTAGAAGATTTGTGCTTGGGAATAGATCAATTAAAGTATGAAGGTGTTATCCCACATATTTTCTTTTCTGCTCCGATTGCTCCGAAGAGGTGATTGATGGAACATAAAGCCGCATTGTGTGTCACCTTCTCTAGCATGCTGAGCATAATTTTGGAAAGCTTCAACGAATAGAAGAAATCGGTATTATACAGATATGTTCACAAAGTTTATAATTCCACAATTTTGTCAACCCCAAAGAAGCATGTAGCCAAAGGACGACGGGACATATAACGTATTCAGCACGAAAGAAAAACTAATCGAGAAATAAACAACTATCCGTTCGCCTCTGTTTCATGTTACAATTTCAAAATAAAAGAAAAAGAAATAAGATCAAGAATATATGAAGATGACGAAGCACGAAGACATGCGTTCAGATGACCGGTTAGGCAAAGAAAGAGACTCCACTAAATGATGATAAAAACATCCAGAATAAATCCTTTCATTAGAGTAATTCAACGAGAGTTTGAAGTCGATGTATTGATGCGCTACTCAACGTTGGATTTCGGAATGCACCTTCGAAGTTTATGATTTGTTCGAAACGTCGACGATCGAGTTTCCGCGACAGGCTAACTGCTGCAGAAAACATCCCGAAAGTTAAGGACCAACATTTGGATGTAGTTGGGGCGAATTTCCTCAATGAGCGCAGCAAATACTGCACAAATGGCGGATGACGCCAATGAAGGCTTCCATAAGAACTGCGGGAATTTAAATTAATGTAGATTCCAATAAACCGGATACGATATGCTTTAGTTTCATCCTAATCGCAAAAAACAATTCAGTGCGCTACTATCTGTAGCTCTTCTTAGAAGAGATATAATGTTGTGAGCAGAAGGCATCCGTCATTTAGTACCGAAAGAAAACGCTCCCTAATAGCGCTTTTTACCTCAGAAACATCGAGCACAATCACATCAACACTTCGTTCGGCTCCAAAACAACGGCTAAAGTAATCGTAATGCAGCAGAATCGTAATAAGAACGAAGCGATGTTTGGGTGTTAGCCCTTAAATGTATGCTATATATGAGTCAGCGTAAATGCTTTCCATTTTAAGTGCCGTTTGCAGCGAAGCATTTCGTATGTGTGACTCTTAGAGTGCCAATAAGCCCACCCACAAGCTCTATGATCCCATTGCTTGCCTCTCTTTACAGCGCAAACTTGAATGGAACTTCCCCATCGCAGACAATACTTTATTTGCGATAAGACCACTTCAAAAAGAGAGCATCTTTTAGCAATTCTATTAACTGCAATAGAAATGGGCAACTAGCTGACAACAGCTCAAATAGCGATACGGACCACAAAAATGTCACTGAGAACCACAAAACGTTATCGCTCGTCCCACATAATTAAGTGGTTCCGATGCAATATAAAACTGGATTTTTATCACAAAGGTGAGAAAGTGGAAAAACATCTAAAATAAATGAATAAATAATCAAATGAATAAATAATCATCAGTAACCATATCTGAAAGTAGATCTTAGCTGAGTGCCATATTAATGTATCAGCGACTTTATCTACGAGTGATAAGACCGAATAATTGTAGAAGTTAATAGAAATAGAGAAATGAATTACATACAATTGAAATGCAGTTGCTGTTGCATGTAGAATGCAAGAGCTCATCACGTAAAGTTATACTAAACACGAATAAACGACGAGTAAATAACGAAGTCCGCGCAACCTCAGCAGCTGTGTGGAGTCTCGATCGGCACTGTATTGCTAAGGTGTGAAATTGATATACGCCGAAGCATGAAAGCAAGTCACGTAACAAAGGAAGTTGATAACTCGCAAACCGCGTTTGATAAGGGGATGCGAACTCAGGTCACGAATTATATCAATACCGCTCTCATATAAATCCGTGACATTCGTGTATTGCGGATTTCACACCTTTTGATGATCGTCTATGCACACCTTGTGATGACGATGAGTGCGATACCTCATAGAAAACCTCGAGATGAGGGTTCTTCAATAGGAGAATGGGGCTTCTGTTGCTTTGCCGCCTTTCATCAATGCAACTGCTTGTCTCAATTTTGTTAAAGCAACAACTTCCCACATCCCTCCACCTCAGCAAAAAAAAAAAAACTCCCCTGACTAGCCAGATCCCTTTGTTTCCTTGGTTTCCATGATAAGCACTGCGATATCAGATCACTCCGTGTTAAACGGCCTTCTGAATTCACCAAAGCCCGGTTTCTTTTCGGATCGCTTTTCGATGTCGCAATATATTTCTTGCCCAATTATTAAGCTTAGATGCCACCTCGCCCTCACTAACACAAGCTCCACTAAACCACACATGCTGCTTTTATGGGAGACGCAACAACGATGTGTGGAGTTGGCCGCCTAATTAATACGACAAAGAATTCAGATGAGTCATCAAGGAGCACTATCAACATGACGAAAAAGTGGCGATGCAAAGAATTCGACGATAGGTGGTGAGACGACATCCATCTGTGACAAATTAACTTAAACAAGCTCAGCCTTCATAAATACATCTGGAGGTCGCCTTTACAATTGGAAAATCGGCAAAAGATAACGACGATAACGACCGGCGCATGATCACGGCGTTGCACAAAACGAAGCGCTCTACAAGCCATAAAGCTGCATCGCCATAAAATCACGTCACCTTCGTTCCATGATTTATATAAACAAGTATATAAGCCCAATGTTGACAGTATCTCTAGAAAACAATCAATGGACCATTCGCATTATTGCAGTCTAAAATCAAACAAACATAAATATTACATTGTAACGAGTGATTGCCGGTTTCCGCTCCAGCCGTGTCGCAGTTTATTTTTTACATCCTGCCATGAAATCGTCATATCGTAGACGTGTCGTTCTCTGTCACCAAGTTTTTTAATCACAACGACACTCATGCGCCTGTACGCATTAATCAGATAGACCTGAAAGTTCGACATAACAACAACTATTGCCTCGACTCACGTTGCAGAGCATCGACGATTGCTACCGCTGTCTACCTATTGTATGCGTCCATTCGAGCAACATACCTCCTCAATTCGTAGTGTTTATGCATGCAAGCGCTGTCACATACGTACTATCAGTGCCTTTTCAAGGTGTACAGCTATTGTTCTTACGATATTTGTTCAGGCAATTTTGAGGTAAACGTTGGCGAAAAATGCGATCAAAGAGACGGTGACGAAGACACTAGAAACATAAATGCTATAGTTGAATGCAGAAGATGATATACTGCCAGAGATTGCAAAATACTCACTGAATTCTACTTGCGAGCCCATCGAAGAGGACATTCATATAACATATGTGTGAGGGAAAAAATTGTGGAACTTAGATCGAATACGCCCATCAATCACGACAACGTCCTAGTCATCAGCTCATTAAACGACAGATCTATATTTCGTCTTCTTATCTAAAACAACTTTTGCAGCTTATGAAGCACTGAAGCCCACAAGAATGCAATCTTCGCTCTCCTCGTCGACGACGTTCGCCGGACTATATTAAATGGAGAGTTGCACGGATCATGCCTGAGCCAGACGTGAATTCCGGTATGATTCCTAGACTGCATACTGCAATATCTTTTCATGCATTAGAGTGTCGGTTATTCAAAAAACGACGCGGCGATTGAAACCATTGAAGTTTATTATAGTTAGCAGTTTTTGCTCCTATCTCATAAGCGTTCGAGGCTAGCAAATTTGTCAGCTTCACAAGTTCCCGCACAAACCTCAGATTGTGCGCTGGGTACGTTCTGAGCCGTCTTCTCTGTGTGTCCCATGACGTCAGTGCTACCTCGCTGTCATCAAGGGTGATGCAGGTGGAGCTCAGTGGTGCCAAATTTACAACAGCCTATTCCCGGTGGCTATTATAGCCTTCCTATTAGAAGAGTGATATATATGTGACCACCGCCCGCACTTGCTGCGAGACAAACCATGGTGTGCACTATAATTGAACTCACAGAATTCAACAGAGCTAAATGCTGCAGAACATCTTCCCACTCAATTTTTCTTACGTATTGCCGATCGTCTTGAGGCTCTTATGATATACACGAAGATGCACCTTGACACCATCCCATGTTTACTACTCCATGATAGATTCGCAGCATTTCCTTAATCATAACTTTTTTCGATATTATCCATCCATTGGTCGCGCTTTTTCCATTGCTTTACGCAACCATTTTGACAAGATTTGATGAAAATCCCCATGAAATTGAGCAACAAAATTCCGTTGACACTAAGCAGTTCTTGCCCTATCTTCGCAGGCGTACAGCTCCTTCCAACTTATTTCTCCCAAGTATGAGCAGTGAACCAAGCATTTCGCACATCACAATATACGGTCGTCGGACTGTACAATAAACATCCTGTTGGTGTCATTTGTGCCCTAATGTTCTGCATTCAATAGTGCCCAAACAACATCAATCTCAGAAAGATTATAATTTCACATGACACCTTGTTTTGTTCGATTTTATATTTTGAGTATTGCTTGTTTGCAAAATACATCACAACAACTATGTGAGCACAGAAATTCCTTCGTTGCTAAGGTGGTATTGCAAACATCAGTGATTACTTCAAAGCATAAACGCTTCCTAGATGATTGCTGAGTTTCTCTTAGTTTCTAGATAGTTTACAGCGAACTCATTCCTTTCTTCATTGATTGCCTCGCGGCACTTCAACGAGGTGAATTTGCCGACAGCAACTGAGCATTAATTTTACTCATCAGTAACCATATTTGTTGAGCTGCCACAAAATCGATTGCCTTACTTCCCAAAACACCAAGTTGTTTTGGTTGTGGGCACCTTGAACTGACTTCGAATGGTCCCCTTCATCAACAACTCTTGCTCTGCTCTGCAAAATCCTAGCGTACCGTTACTGAAAAGAAACTGAAAGAAAGCAGACAAGGCTGATAACATTCCAGCATGACTACATTTGTGTGCATTTTCGGCAAAGACCAATAAATGCTACTGTAATGCAAAATTTCCTCATCACTTCTGCGCACATGTCTGGCCCGGATGCAAATGCTCCACCCACTCACCTCAAGCGAACGACGCGAGCATTTGACCATGATTTCAAACCAATGAGCATCAGGTATACCTTCCACCATTAGTTGCACGACATGTCTCTATACCTTCCAGCAAACGTTGCAGTCGTTAACCAATCCCATACATATATAACCATTCAGCATGACCTGCTGAAACACCTTTACAGTGCAGCTGTTTGCAGACTGCTGCTAAGCGGGGGCCATTGAAATCACTGCAGAATTTAGAGGCGAAAGTAGATTGAGCGAATCGCTGATAAATTTTTGACTGAAATGAGGAAACGTGAAAGCACTCCGCATTTCCTGAAATGCGGAGCTTATTTCGTTCGAACAGAATGTCTCACGTTTCTTCAACTTAATACTGATTTTCTTGCAGCTCACGAACAATGGATCCTATTACCTCACACAGAGATAAGCAAGGCCATAACGGCACCGCGGACTTCCCATGAACCACAGCGATAGTCCGCAATTTTTTGGAGTCCTTGGGTCTAAAATCATTAAGTCATCTCTCCATACGCACTCCATCATGCCCATACTCCTCTCTTCCCTCTTCCATCTCCACCCCCATCCATCGACGAGTCCTTGAGGTCAAGAAGTTGCTGCTTTCCTTGAATTCCTTACAAATAAGCACAAAGAAACCTAAACTGTGCGACCTTATTGCATTCAATTAGCTCTTGAAGTGAGCGATTGCAATGAATGCGAAATTGGAACGTATCCAAAATTCCGCTCGTCTTCACATTTTTTCCCATCGCACTGGTTTTTGAACAGCATTCAGCGGTGGTGTATTTTTGAATGGTTGATGTGTGAAGAGGGTGCATCGCTGTCATTGATGTTCGTGTATGTGATGCTAGTGTGTCCTTTTCTCGATGATTTCATGACTGTACTCTATTGTGAAGCAGATGCCGAGATAGGGCATAGTACATCCTAGTTCCCTCTCGTCTAACACTCGAATCCATCCTGTCTTGTTTGAATTTCTTTCGAATTTTCAGCATGTTTTATTGTGTAATAAAAATATAACTGTTAACAAGTGTTTATTAATTCGAATTTTTAAACCGACTGTGGTGACGTCATTTTGATGCATATATAATATAGTTTCAGCAAGTACATTGAAACATCAAATTGGATATGATAAAATCAAATGTTCGTAAATGGAACGCTTCAGACTGAGCCCTCTATTAAAATTGGAGTGACCCATTAGGCCTTCTGTTGATGAATTTGAATCAGATGAAGTATAAAACAACACGTGTACATTTTACACTGTCGCTCATTTTCATTTCTCGAGAGCGGTCGGCCTAATAAGCGGAATCAGGAAAGCACATTCGATGCCGTAAGCGGAATTACAAAAGCACATACCGTGCCAGTTCCCTACATACGCTTAACAGTTAGCGTACACTTTAGGAACAATTAGGTCGTATTTTTCAGCTGGTCGATTTGGGGAAACAAATCTGCGGTGGTGTCGATTCTGCAGATGAGACGAATAAGAGCTATCGATTCGGTCAAAATTTGAATGCATTGTTGCATATATTTCATTAGTTTTCGGCAGTTTGCAATATTAGTTGATTAGTTGGGTTCGACCAGTTTCCGGTTGTCCAGTTTTCGATCACACNTTTCGGCAGTTTGCAATATTAGTTGATTAGTTGGGTTCGACCAGTTTTCGATCACACCTGGCATCATCACGATTCTGTTAGACTTTCGTTGTACTCACTCTTGTGTTTTGATGTGCATTAGATAAATAACGGATCGGTCTTCATTACTTCATTGCTAAGATGCTATTCACAGTCATTTATCGCACAAATATTCGTCGCTACGGTGAGCATTAAGCCAAATGTTTGTCATTGTCGTCTATACTAGGATACCAATGAGCAGACGGATGTATCGCTGATATACCGATGATCTCACTGCCGTTAATTGTTGAGGATTGTCCTTATGTAGGCGTTGAGAAAAATTTGGTCCCTTGGACCCATAGCGTTGCACAAGCACCAACTGCCTTTGCTTTATCGCTTATTACTTGTGCAGCCTCTATGCAAAGGTCATATTTCGTCTTCGAGCCGAATTGATGATCACTGAAGCGATTTTTATCGTAAAAGTTGAGTGGACATTGCTTTTACAGGTATGAGCGAGTAAATTGTGAGCAGTGTGATAATGTGATGGGCAATCGTGAGTCTTCTTCATCTTCAAGCGCCACGCCTCTACTGAGTTTCGATGACGCTAAAACGTTGTGTGAGTATTGCTTGAGACTTTGTTGTTGTAAGCTGTTTGCGTGTAAATTCCAAATGTTAGTATATCGGGTGATGTTAAATGTAGCAATTGAGCACTGTTAGACCTGATGTTTCCGCAATCTATTGGTGCCACAAAGTAGCTGACCTATAATGGAAATCAAGGTGAGGGATAGAGAATTGCGGAGTCGATGGCCTACAGTGAAGCCGGAATTAAACGATCATATGAGGTAGTGATGAAGATTGTTGGCCGTTAGTCTCGCTCTCCGCACTCCTTAAGGTACGTTGATAAGCGTTTATGTCACAACCTGACCATTGCCTAAAACCTGTGTTAGATAGAAGAACACTGATGTCTAACCGTTGGTCAGATGTTCGCAGATTGCATTTATATCCGTTTATATCCCTTCCCACTTCAGTTTCAGTACTGTGATGTGTAGGCATATAACATTTGCTCCTGCGATGTCTTTTTGTAGAGAAATGATTGTAAAATCACCGAATTTAATTTGATGATGGAAGGGAGTTAATTGTTTATACACAGAATATAAACCTTAAAAAAATTCACATTGCTTGACTATTTTTGATAGCAGATGTTTAGACTTTTCTATTGCGAATGAATGGAGAAAGGCAAAAAGCAGTTAAATCCCTTCGGTGAAGTTTTTTTGCATATTTGAGAGCTTTACTTGCAGTGAGCAACGACGAGTTGAAACGTTTGGAGACGGCATGGGATGGGCGCGAGTCGATATCATGTGAAGAGTTCTTCGAAGAGGTTCTTTGCCATCCGGTAATACCTCAGTCGACCCGCTCACTCATTTACAGCAAATTCTGTCAAGGAGCCTCTAGGCTGTCTTTTCAGAATTTCGTCGTAGCCATTGTGCTGCTGACAAAGGCAAGCCGAGAAACTAGATCTGGTGAGTGAGAGATTTATGAGAATTGATGTGGCTGAATGTGTGCATTCAAACGGTGACGAAATGAAGTCGATAGATGAAAGAAAGACTAGTTTGAGGACTTTAGGTTGGTCCCCGCATCATGGTTTGTTGACATCCAACTGCGTAAGAAGTATTGCTCGCTGACTGAATCTATCTCTTCCCCCCCCCTCCCCCCCCCTCCCCTCATCGTCTTTCTACTTGATCAATCCTCAATCGTAGTACCTCACGCTTTTACTGTTATATCGCTTCAGAAACTCGATGTTTTGCCACAACATAAAACAACTTCTAATTCTGTCCCCGCCATATTTGTAATGTGCACGATCGATCGCGCCATATGCTGGGTATCGAAATTTTGTGACTATAAATGTTCCCTTTGGGGTGGGGGGGGGGGGGGGGGGCAAGCATTAGAGAGGTTTCTGGTGGGAGTGGCGTGTTCATTACTTTTAACCTTTTTTGTTTATCTGCCGTCAACATTTTATTCATTTCTGCTTGCGTTTTCGATCATTCATATTGAGAAATGTTTTTGGAAGATCGTAAAAATGTTGCGGAATAGCCGTCGACCTGTCAAACCCTTATAATCGTACGACCTCATCATATTAAGTGCTTTCGCAAATTTGTATTTGCAAGGCGGGTCACGAAGGGGTCATGTAGATTGGGTGTGTCCCCTAAGCTTCAATCCAGGAATCGCTAACACTCAGTTTGCCACATTTAGTGGCCATGTTCTAGGATAACTGTTTTTGCAACCGTTGAAATCGATCCTTCCGTTTACGAGCGGATTATAAGTTTAAAGAATTCTGCCGTCTGATATTCCTAACCTGGATAATTACTTTGTAACAATGCTTCGTACTCCTCGTTTACTGCCTAAATTCGAGAGATAAATCTCGACACGTGACCATAAATATTCGGTTAATACTGACAGGAGGAACTTGATGAACATAGATTTCGGCTCTTTTGAAGTGGATTCACGCAGAGACGTCTCATATCTTGACATGCGCCCCAAGAGGATTATTCGTTGACAGTTTGCGATGCAGGCTGATGTGATGAGCGGCACATTTTTGCGCATTTGAGTGGTTCATTTCGGTTAGCGAGCTTCAACAAACATTCAAATGGGTCTGCGTTTCGAAGGCGAATCCATTTGCTATGTAAATATGGAATTGGCGATGATTTAAAGAGGAAGCGATTCCGTATTGAAAGAGACGTCGGGGCAGATGTTACTTCTGATGACGTGCAGGTCCATCCTTATATCGATGTGTGAGATGTGCAGTGGGCTTCGCTAGATTATGCATGAGCTGAGCCCATTTATTCAGTGGAAACTGGTTCCGCGTTCACATCATTGCATCCTTTCAATTTGATTTCGTTCGTTGATTGCCGCTTAAGAGATTTTGTCAGTGAAAGTGTCACTTACGAAACACAAATAGAGCGAAGAGGGTGAACGGGATACGAAAGGTTATGCCACCCTTATTTCGCATTTCATCTCCGCATGCAAAATAAGATTTAATCCTTAGAAAGATGTGAACATAAGCGAAAAAAGAGCAAAACTTTCGCACTGCTACAATTTGTTCTACTAGCTA
The DNA here is from genome assembly GCA_022844705.1 of Toxascaris leonina. Taxonomy (NCBI): domain Eukaryota; kingdom Metazoa; phylum Nematoda; class Chromadorea; order Rhabditida; family Ascarididae; genus Toxascaris; species Toxascaris leonina. The sequence continues at coordinate 94,055 of JAARMF010000187.1, read as the reverse complement.
AGAGCACACATAATGTGCAGATCGAAACGACTCTGCGCAGCTTCAAGCGTGAGCGAGTGTGTGCATTAGCGACACTAACAGGAAGGAGATTCGTGACTGGTACCTTGCAGAACTAGAAACTATGGAGAGTATTGTTTTTACTGCGACATCGTTTGATGAGCTGGGACAGATGCACGCATCAGCTACGGGGAGGAGCAAATTGAAGTATTTCTGAGAGCGAGATGTCGAAAAAACCGAACGCGGTTTTATAAGAAAGAATCAAATCGAATTTGAGCTTTTGATGTTCCAAGCCTTCCAGATTAAAGATTTTGGTCTAACTAGACTGCTATCGACGATGATAAATTTTGCGAGAAGCAATACAAGTAAAGCGTTTCTGGACATCCTCTAATAAGCCAATACCTTAAACCCAATAAGGAAGCGATGCAGTAGTGCAGTGTTCCAAAACTGGTGCGTAGCAAAAGATGAACGCATTTTGATGATGCTCACTGCATATGTACTGCACGACGCAAAGAATACCATTTGTCACTTTCAGTGAGCAACTGCAACCTTCAGTGAAGTTGGGAGTCGATTGTGATGTCAGGGTGACGAACACCATTTGCAGTAGAAAGAACATCACCTCCCAGCGTAGGAAAACATTCATGCAGGAAATAGATGTGGAGGATATGAGTTTTTTATGACAGACATTTAGCTGCTGTAATTTCGTTTAGTTCATGAATGCATTGAGGCAACCTTGCAGAGTGTGGAAATTGTAGACACGATCATCCAATCGACGATAAATTTTGAGATCGTTGACAGAAAGCGTACAACTCTTTAAAAAGTTATCGGAACCAAAATAGGGACGAAACGCTTTCTTATGGCACACCACTAAAAATTCTGTATAGGGCCGAGTAACTGTCTCCAGTTTTCATCCAAATAAGGAAGCTTTAGAAAAGGGCCGACAATGCCCTATATTTCCAAAACAAATTGTAACGTCGTGGGCCGACCAACGGCGAAACCAAGCTGAGTAGGGTTCGGATCCGTAGAATCATCCATTAATGCATCTTTGACGATTGTTTCGGATACTTTAGAACAATGAGGATCGAATTGAAAGGCAATAGCTTGAGTGATAGACGTAATCGATGCTCTATGAAGCAGTTGATGTAATTCTCATATCATTATAACTTTTATAAGGGAACATACGGCAAATGCAACAATCTTTCATTGCCGGCTAATTGCTATATGTCGAACGGAATTCTAATTGCAGGTATCACCATGGAAACAAAGGGGCCTATTTAGAATGTTGATTTTGACACATGCAGGATCATTTGAACGTTTTTTAATTTATTGAGCAGTAAGTAGTACTTTAGTGCATCCACATCTTTATATTACCACAGCATCATAGATTAATAGGATACGGGGACTGCACTCACCCGTCCCTTTATTTCCTAGTTGAGGGTTTGTTTTCTCTTCCATCTTCCCACTCTTTTTCTATATTGTTTCCTATTTTGATGCACTTGTTGAGGTCATCGATGAAGTTTTCTTCAGTTAAGAAATAATTGTATTGCTCGGTATTTGATCATCGAAACTTATATGACTTCGTTATGTGATATGCGAATTATTTCAGAGGGTTGCATTTAGAACCATTGATCTTCATGCTGTTTTGTCATTCCATTGTTTTTGATGGAATACGATGGGCGACGATTTAGAATGAAATGCTCTATGATATATCTTGCGGCATAGAGTTCTACGAGAAAAGTTGTGTTGCAGAATTTTTGTGTGGAGAGTCGGAGATTGAACGTTGGATTGACGATCCACCACAACTCACTTCGCATCTATCCGAAATCCATTACAATTTCTATCAAGTGCTTGCTGGGGTCACACACCGTAAGTTTTAAAATTTCATGTTGTGTATAACATTGCTGTCAGCAGGGAAACACTCTAAAAAATACGCAGTTTTAAGGTTCCCGCGAACGGTTACAGACTACGAAAGGAGTTAATTTTTCGTGAATTTATATTATTCCCCCCCCCCCCCCTTGATAGAGATATGATTATGCTGCTTTGAAACGTCATTTTACAGATATTTTCGCTTTTCAGAAGTGATGCATTAAGGCTGTAGAAAAAGGTATAGTGAGTTTTGCTTAACAGCGAGCTGCTAAACATTGAAAATTGTTTACTTGAAAGTGTCATGGAGGCTAGAGGGATGTCTTTTTCAGCATCTTTTTTCGTTGTGGGCTATGATTTGAGCGACATCATTTAACGAGTTTATTGTCGTCTTAGCACGAAAGTTAAAGACTGACTAGTAGTGTGGGACTTCTTTTTATCCCCGAAACGATTGAACCTTTCCTATCCTTCCGCATCGGCCCACCTCATCTGTTGATCGGATGCGCGATTGAGAACATGTTAAAGACCTAAACATAAGAAAAGCATATTTCCGGGCATTTATTCCGATTATTCCACGTCCGATTGGACATTGTACGCACGAGGAAACTAACTGCTTATCGTTTGCTAGAACTTTGCCAAGCGACGAATCAAAGACATGCATCTCACTTTATTTGATAGAAAGGCGTAGAGAGGTGCATTTCTCAATGAGGGAAATAAGATTCCCTTTCTTCTCATGTACACCCACACACAATCTACGCATTTGTGCCAACATAGGACGCAAGTTTTGATTGCATAGGTGGCGTAAGCTTTAGATTGCCTAAAGTTTAAGAAATGTGGAGTGGAGGAATCAGTAAATGCATAGGCATGTTTTTGCAGACTCTCACTGAATTAAGTAATTTCGGGACCGCATTGACGACGTATCGGGTCCGATATGTTATTCGCGCCTGATCGCCCATACAGAAATGTTTCTTTTCTGTCTGTAAGGATGAAAACTGCTTGAATGGTTCAGTCGACCTCAACGTTGAGTTATAGTTGCTTGGCATGAGCATATGTTCCTACTAGTATTATACGCCTTCTGTTTCTTCCCAGCTGGACAAATAAACAACGGTCATATCTGATGGGCACAATTATGTGGTGTAGAAATATTCCTAAATATTCGTAGATAACAAGCAAAACTATGTTTGCGTTTAAGCTGCCGTGTTGTTACTTGCGGACACTTTCTCATTTATTGATTATCGAATTACTCGTGCAGTGCTGAATATGCAAATGTTAAGTGGATGAGCATGAGGTGGAAGAGTTGGAGAAAGTGTTCGGCTCGATAAACGATACAAAGCTGTGTAAGCTGACACGTCACGGTTTCACACAACTCGTTGGAGGAGCTATCGAGGCACATTTCGTTGATGGACTCTTTCGTGCATTCGATGAGAACGGCGACGGACTCATCGATTTCAAAGAACTTGTCTGCGGACTGTCGGCTTCGTGCCGAGGACCCGATACTGCCAGGCTTAATTGTTAGTTTGCGTTTTTATGATTTCTTTGTTATCTCTCATGCAATTCTGCAATTAAGGATCGTTAGCTGGTTTTTTTTTTTTTGCTGTTAAAAAGGTCCCTGATCGAGAATTGGCTCAGCTGTTTCCCTAAAGTGAAAAATCTATTTGAAGTTTGAACTGATTTGCACATCTCAGTCTTGATAGCGCAAAGCTTATTCCCATTTAGACATAGAGGTTCGTATGTTGGAAGTTCACATGAAAGAGACTACTTTTTTCTTTCGATATGCGCAATTGCCAAGTTTGTGACCAACGTTCTGGGTATAAGATCCTTCTGAAGCTCGTTAGAATCTGCAGCAAGGTTGCTACGTCAGCGATAAATCTTAAGGTCGTCCGCAAATAGCCTGCATGCACTCGTCAAACCATTGGATAAATCGTTTACATAAATAAGGAGTAAAGGGCCAAATATGATCGCTTGTGGGACTCTGCTAATAATAATGCGAGGCTGTGAATAGGGTTCACCAGTTTTTACAACAAACTCGTTGTAAGGTCATGGTCATTCCAAAATTTCACCACATATTCCACAACTGTTGAGCTCAATCAACAGTGGCAGACCATACCAGAAGCTTTAGCGTAATCAATTTAAACCACCTCAATCTGCTGGTTTTTGTCTACCGCGGAGTACCAGTCATGAAAGCAAGATAAACCTTCGGAGGCATGCTTTATGAAGTACAAAGGAACTAAGTCTGGGGTCAACGAGATCTTATTGCTGAGCCTTCTAATAGCTTCGCTGACCACATCACAGCCAAGAGAAACCCAATGTAATTTTTTATCGCATCTTACAGGAATGATAGGTGCCTCATTATCATCAGTGGTGAATACTTCAAAAAAGTAATTTCGCATTTTTCCTTGTCAATAGCGATGATCAAATTGTATCTGTTCGAGTACTGAGTTTCCCATTCATATACTTAAGGAATGATTTTTGGTTACCGCAGCATATGAGGCGCTTTTGTCGGTTCTTTGGAAACTTTGAGCACTCTTTCTCAAAGTCCTTAGCACACTTGTTAAAGGCTGCAAAGCCCCCAGGAAGAAAGCGGTTACGCCGNCAGGAAGAAAGCGGTCACGCCAAAGAAAATACTTTTTGGCAGCCAATAGGAGTGATAGAAAGCTCTTGTAGAATTCATCAATGTTATGGTAGTTGTGGAAATAGCCATCCCAATCAAAATTTTAAAGCATTGAATTGGCCTTCTCCCAATTCGCTCTACGAAAATCAAAAGAAGGGGATAGGTCAGAGGAATGCTTCTTTCACAGGTAATTTCCGGATGGATACTGCAATGATCGCAAGTTGAAAATTTTGGAAGGAATTACCATTCGAAAATTAATGTGCAGTCATTGCATAAAAGAAGGTCCAACAAGGATGGGGCCAGAAATTGGATTTTGAAGACCGGAATTCATAAGAAAACGATCAAATGTCGCTGTCGAATGCACGTCAGGCTCCTTGGGGGTTAGTGGGGTTAGTGGATAATTGAAATTACCAATAACTACCGATGGGTATTCCACTGCGCACCACTCAGAAATATTCTCGAGTAATTCGGCAGATTCTTCCGTGCTCACACCAAACCGTCGATCGACTGCAATTAAGCGAAAGCAGAAACCTTTCTATGAATGAAGTCAACAAACAAAGCCTCACAAAAGGATTCAAATGCCTTCGATACTACGCTCGCATAAGAAATTTGCTTCTTTGCCAGAATGTCCACACCATCACCCTTAACGTCACATCTGTGCACACTGTACAAGGGATTGAGAATTAAGACAACAATATCAGAAGCGTCGAATTGAAGTAAAACATTAAAAGAACTCAATTTATTCTTGATAGAGCGCGCATTAAAGTATGTGCATTTCAAGAAATTTTCCGCAATGAAAAGGGCTCTAGCGGTTTTCAGAAAAGGGGGAGGGGGTGATGGAGAAAGACATAAGAGAGGGCGAGACACGTGCGGAGCCGAGCGCTGTTGTCGATAACTTTGACTCTGACTTGTCCCCACCCTCCCACTTCTTTCGCAGTCGAGCCATTCCCTCTATTTTTAGGAATCTCACCTGTGCTAATCACACCTTTTCACGGTAAATGACTGCAGTAGGATCATTTTTGCGGGCTTCACGCGATTCTGCTCACAACTCGGGGCAATAAGGTGAACGCACATAAACAGATTTAAAATTGTCACTGGTTTTCTTTTTTCTTTTGGGACTCATTGAGGTATCCTTATGACATTTTGTTGTCGTTGACGATCAACGTACAGCAGCGTTGTCCGTCCTAAGTAATTTGTGAAAAACAACATTGAGCTTGTTTCGAAATAATTTTCGAAATATTTCTTCATATCTCTTGCTTCCTATTTGTTGCTTCGCTTTCACCATTAATAGGCTGTGTTATTTCAGATGGAATCTTGAAGTAATGACTTTCCGGCTTAATAGAAATGAATTAGAAGGATCGGCTGAAGTTGGGGAGAAAATGGTAATTTGTGGTTGTTGCATGATTAGTAGGCGAACGTGTCAATGCTAATGGATGATGCATCATTTCCGTATTTTCCTCGTTGTCTTCAGGTTGTGTTCTTCCATCAGGTGAACTCGCTTTCTGAACTGCTAAGTATTAAAAGACGCTAAGTATCCAGATATTCTTCAGGGAGTGTTGCAATCTATGATTCTGCAATATCATGCAGCCACTCCCCATTCAAATCTTAGCTCACTTGAAGAGAAGGAAATGCTACTGAAGATGTGATGAACCCTCCCCGAAATCTTGTCATCTGGAATTTTACTCATCTCTTTTCGCTTAAACCAACATGTTGTATTCGTATCTGAACAAAATCATCTTGAAAAACGCGCTGGAAATGAAAGTACAATGTAAGTAGCGGCGGGGAGGAGTGCTAAGAGGGGGACTGTTTAAGAGGATGGGAAGGGAATTGGTGGGAAAAAAGGAAATATATGCCGAATAACCTTCCTTATTATATATTAAAAAATTATAGGCTTCCTATGTTTTTTATGAGGGCGTATAAATGAGGAGGAGACGTAACTCCTGTAATTCTTTTAAGAGGGAGTATAGTCACAAATAAGCCTACACTGAAGAGATATATGTTTGGGGCTCTTATGTTACGTTTAGCCGTTTAAGGCAATATAAATTTCAGTTGCTGCTCAATTGTTCGATGAGGATAGCGATGGGTTCCTAACGCGTTCAGATATTGAGACTCTTTACAATCATCTCAATGTGGTTCGTTATTTACTTGGCGTCCGATTCTTTGAATCGCTTCTCATGAAGACATTTGCGTCGTTTTATAATCGCCCGTTCAGTTGAATGTTCAACTAATTTGTATTTCAGTTGATATGACTAATGTAATAGTCGAATTTAATAATTTTAAGGAAACCGAGGCGCAAACGATACGAACGGATGCAAATGGGCGAGCATCACTGACCGACTTTGCGTGTTGGGCGAATGAAACGTCATGTGTGAATAGACTTATTGAAACAGTGCAGCAGGTTGGTCGAGTCTTTATTCTGGCTTGTTTTGTTGGTGCTTGCTGGGTGCTGCTTGTGGTTGTGATTGATCCAATTTCGACGTTGTTGAGACCATGGACTGAGTTCAGCATAGCCGATCGTGACTCTGTATGACCTAAATCGCTTTCAAGGAATCATTTCATCGAAGTGCCCTCACTGATATCGGTGTATTTTCAAAAATTACTAAAAACCTTTTAACTCAGTATTCATGAGTTTAACAGAGCTATTAGTGCAAGAAATGTTATGAGAACTAAGCGAACATTCTCTCTAAAGGGAGATGAGACACCTGAATAGTTTGCGATAGAGGAAGGATACATGAGATATATGGAACGACCATCAAGGGGTTTTTATCTCTTTATTTCGCCTTCATTTATACTAAATGATCGTCATAATTTTTTCTTTTGTATTTCCAGTGAATAAGTTTTTTTTTGAAGAGGGAGGGGGGATGCTGTGCAAAGGGGAACTCAAGCAAGAGAGTAAGAGAAGCGCGATGGTAATAAAGTCGTGTAAGGTTCCAATCGACGGAAAGTTTTCTGTTGTGCGTAGCGAACATATCGTTGAAATGTGTGCTGCACTACTTGTTTTTTGCAATGCTCTTTTTCACCTTATGTGATAAATACTGAATTCTTAGAACCGTCTAGTGCTGCAAGTGGGGGGGAGGGGGGGTGAGAACGGGGGGTGATGATTCGTTATTTTTTATGAAAATTCCAGATCGGTCATATATGTCTCGGTCTGCGTCCTAATAAAGCCGAAGTCGAGCTGACTATTGTGAGGTATGATCTTCGAATTATTGTTTTCTTACTTGATATGTTTGTTTTGCGCATTTTTGACTGATTTGCCTTACAGGAGGAAGAGGGACAAGTGCATTAACTCCATGAATAACCTAAATGACAAGCAGGTTTCTTCAGTGTTATAAGTGGTCTCGAAATTCATTGAGTTGAGCTAGTGCCACGACAAATTAGTAAAAAACGTTCGAGTTAGCGGTTCCTGGCTGTCTAGATTTTACGCTCTGTGGTCAATCCCCATTGAAACTCTCATAAGATTAACCTCTAATGAAACAAAAGGCCATCCTTTGATGGAACGGAGAATCTAATGTTTGGTTTAGGAAGTGCTTAGACATCTAATGAGGCATTCGTCTGTGATGAACTCGCCTAGAATTTCAGTGGAAAATTTTAAAACTTTATAGATTCTGCGGCAGCATCATGGCATCAAGAGATCAGCTGGAAAATGCTTTTGTTTAGGAGCTCAGACAGTGCAGTCATTTCTGGGTTAGAAGGCGTTGTAATTAGTGTTGTCTACAAAAATATCGTTCTCTGATCCTTGCTTCCTGTGCCTTCTCAACGTGAAATGTAGCATTGAGCTCTTACCCTATAGTGAAGTCAGTTGCCTTTTACTTTTGTTCTTCCCATTTTCGAGAGCACTAAATTGTTTACGGAAACGCTTTTTCTTGGTGATCACTCACCCTCCAAACACATAAATAGATGGAGTTTATTTTGTTATTAAAAAATTTTTGTTTTGTCTCGTTTCTGTCATGAGATTGCAGATTGACTGAAGTGGTAGTATAGACTCGTGGATTTTTGGATTCGGCGTCTTACCTATTGTGTTATCAGTAGCAACTGATCTATTGTGATTGGCGATTGGCTCGCGCTTTTTTTCGGACTTTGGCATTTTTTCGTTATTTCATTACGTTAAGCTTGAAATATTAGTTTGAACATATCAGGATGGCCGATGCGGTGATAAAAGTCAACAATATTTGCGCTGATTGCTTTTTGACGATCCCCGCATTTCTGTAAATATTAAGAGCATAGAGGCTGCCAATCGTTATAGAAATCTCCTTCCTAGCACAGCAGCGCTTTAGAATGCTTATCGATCGAAGCTCATCTTTAGGCAATTTGCTTCTAAGGATGGGCACTTAGTTATGCACTCAAATGAGCTCACTAAAGTTTACTTTGATATTTACGTTTGCGAAATGTGCGTTTACACAAAGTAAAGTTTACACAAATATACATTTCCACATTCTAGCTCTCAAGCGAACGTTGCTTTCAAACTCGTTTAGCGGTGTGAATTATGAAACAGGAGTTGTGGACCATCAATATGTGTATGGCAAAGTTTCTGGTGACTGTTAGTGTTCCACGAATTTTGAAGAGATGGGGAAATGATTTTGCTTATCGAGTTTCGGCAAAGTAGAACGTCAGCATGATATGTCTTAGATGTGCGAAAGTAGGTTCTTCTCGAATTTAAATGATGGAGACGAAGGAATATTTTGAGACAAAAGCATTGTCCACATGTTTTTATTGATTTCATGTTGATACTTACATGGAATGCTCTATGCAGTTTTCTTTATTCATTTAAATAAGAACTGTTCAAACAAACAAACAAATATTTATTGAGATACTCATTATTTCTGCAGAAATATGTAAGGATTCGAGGTTTCATTCGTGGTCGCCAAGTAGTTGCACGATAAAACCAAAACTAAGTTGTGTGTTTGACGGCGAGAGCAATTTGCAGTGGTTTCAAGGAGCGTATTGGACTTGAGAGTTTCGCGGAATGGAATGTCGTTTCGGCAGAGTGGTGGCGAGAATGGGTCTATGCACTCATGTCCAGATCCAAGGTGCCACCAATTAATAACTCGGCGATCGTCGCATCGAAGGCAAAAAACGATTGGGCGAGTAAGGTATAAGATCCTTCTGAGCTGACCCTTTATTTAATCTTTTTAACTTTCTGGTGTATTTTCTGCACATTTGAGTGACTTCTTGAAGGCTGTCTTCCTGGTGGATGGACTTAAATTTGTAGCTCCCCATGAGCGCTCGAAGACTTTCTTGGCCGTGCATACGTAAGAGTGCTTCCTTCGGTTTACAGTAATGATTGGAGTTCAGTTTAGGACGTTCCGTCGGTAAGCCTCAATGAGGGCGTAACCTTTCTGTTGTAAAGGCTAGAGGTTATGTTCAAAGGAATTTTTCCGCCTATTTTGACTGGCTCATGACTGCCATTACAAGGTGAGGTGTCCATGTAATTTACGAAAGTATGTTAAGGTGCCATCACTCTCGGGAGAGGGAGCACCATTACGACCAGGATTACAAGAGGGCAAAGACTTCGAGGTGCTAGCGCCATGTTTGTGGAGGTCACTATTGCGTTGGCATGGAAGTGCAGCACGAGAAGGCGTCTCTTTGCCACGGCGTGTAGTACCGTCGTCCTACGTGGATGCATCATCCCGAACACCGTCACTCCTAACTGTCGAACTCTATCCTCTAACGCTACTTATCCTTAGGCATAGTACTGCCTCAGGTGGTTGGTTGCAATCCGCTTTTGGTAAGATTTTATCCTGGGTTTTTTAGGAGGGCGGGAGAAGGAGGGGGGAGGAGTGTGCTTGTGAGAATATGAAAATAGCGTACTGTTTTGATTAGTTTCCAAGAATCTGGTAGAAACAAAGGTTTCCTACGAAATGTTACACGATCTATTCATTCGACTGAATATTGATTCGGCTGATGGATTTGGACGGGAAATAAACCACACTGTGTTCGACCACAAAGCAACTTACCTCGAATGAGGAACAGCTAGTGCGATATCAGCTTGTTGTTTTAAGGTGTGAGTGTGCTATTTATGTTGATGCAAATACCAACTTGTTTATTAATTTGTTTTGGGTGCTTAAAAGTGTTGTTCGCTATGTACGGCAAATCATTGTCGCTTATTTTGTGCTGAAGCTAGTCGGACTGGGACATTTCCGCCGATTTAATTGAATTTCGATCATGAAGTTGAACCTCCTATAGCTTGGCGCCATCCCATGGCCAGGCAAAAAAATCCTACCGTTAGATAGCTGAAGGCAGCTAATGTTTTTCCTTTATGTTCTTCCAGTTTTCTCCCTATATTCGCGATATTTGCTGAACAAGTGATTTTCGCTGATGAGAAATATCTTCTAAAATTCTAAGATTGATTCGATCCTCTAGACTTAGAGGAGTTTCTTCATCTGACATTATACGGTAAATACCGTCATTCTTATAAATCGTTGCAGAATGGAATGCATCAGTGAAGTCGTCAATGCGGCAATCTCCGTGGTGTTCGGTTTGTATGTCGAGGAGCAATACTGTGGGTGAGGTGTTGTCATTGTTGATCAATCAGCTGCGCATAAGCGATGTGGAATCGGCAAGGTTGTGGGCAATTGAAATCGATGGTAAGAAGGCAAGGAAGCTATTGGATAAGGACTCACTTACCTTGCACGACCTCAAAATAGTTAGCTTTGCACAGGTGAGTCCTTCATGTGTTGTAGTTGTTATGTTTAGCTTCGAGTCTACAGGTGTGGTGCACTGCACAACTGAGATGGAAGATTCTTTACTTCGTTTGGCGATCACATGGTTACACTGGAGCCTCGGAGCAGTAGAACATGAGTGGCCTACGTTAATTCTGAGGCGTCCCACTATCTTGGGGTTCTGTTGTGATTGTGAATGAATTAGTGGCATATCCCATCTCGCTTCTTTCCACTCAATGCCATACTCTTAAAAATATGTTGGCTGTTTTGAATATGTTAAGCTGAGTTATACCATAACCAAAGTATCTGTATTGTTAGCTTTGAGTGTAAAGCACCAAGAACTCACACCATGCAAAGTGACTTCTGCTACTTTACAAAAGAGCCGCACCTTTATTTTGACATCATTCATGCAGAGAGGCTTTTCTAGATGTGTTGCTCACATTTTTTTTTCGCTCATTTCAGTTATTGTTGGAATTGCGCAACGCTGATATGAGCTGGCCGGAGGAAGTATCTCGCCTGGAGACGGGTGGTGGTGACTCGGAATCGAGTGAAGGTGAAGATCCGCCTAGTGGTAAAGGAGTGACCGGTATATACAACATGGGCAATACGTGCTATATGAATAGTGCGATCCAGTGCCTCAGCAATACGAAACCGCTCACAGAGTATTTCATTGAAGGACGCCACAAACAAGACATGAAGAAGTAATGTTCAGATTTTGAGTATTGATATGATCTTTTT